>NQII01000820.1:14039-86388 GCA_002778355.1 Clitarchus hookeri | reverse complement strand
TCGGACAACGCTAACGCCGACCATAATTCCCACAATGAAAAATTAGGGTTCAACCTATCCAGGAATTGAACCCGGACCCTTTTGGAGCATAGTTATTACAACAGGGAGCACATCCGCGTATGCTACCAAAGTGATGATATATTACTATTGGTCCAGGGTCCTGCGCACTGATAGCCTTATCTGGGTCAGCAGAATTTTTCTCCCAATATTACTGAAACAACTGTACAGCCGTTATCAAATAAAAAGTCCTACAAAAAGTTATCCTGATTTCAAACTTAAATGAATTAAGGTAAAACTCCGTTGCCTTAATATATATCATTTGTAATATTTCATCGTAGTGTGATACGTACGTAAGAAATACGCTAGTGTGTGTTTGCAAGGTGAGGGGGATGCACCCAGAAAGGATTTCACGTTTACATACTTCATTGTGCACGGTGACTGCTCTCCAGTCTAGTTGAGGTGGTTGAAGTGGAGCGGAGGTGTGTTCTTGTGATGAACGGATCGCTAATATGTGTGTACCGGCTCCATTTAAGAAATAAAAACCCGCACACGTTAAAATAACACAAACAGTACAATTCATTGTATCAATGCGCCTGAACTGCAGCGCGTGTGTTTGAACGTGTTCAATCGTACTGCCTAGTAAGTAATCTGTACTTTGCACGTTCATGCTGCACGAATGCAGGCTACTTGTGTATGGGACTACCTTTTTGTTGTTGGCCGCAAACATTAAAACCGATTTTGGCCTGCCAATCCAAAATAGAAGTTGTTAAGTTATTTTCCTTGGACAATAAATCCACGTCCGGGCAAGTTACTTAGCTTAAGGATGTGTGTGCATGTATATATAAATAAATATATACACTTGTAACTTACTCTTAAGGTTTAATATCAAAATTAAAATCTTATTATTATATACGGAAATGTTTCACATAACTTTTGAAACCAGAATGGACTAATTGCAGTCTGTATCTTCTCACGTGAGACTGAAAAATATGCAACAAAAATATGAATAAAATACCGTGGACATAAAAAATATCTGTTAGGATATTCCCAATGCCCTGACTACACTCGTTTTTAAATATTTTGAACTGAAACGTAAGCTATGGCGAAATGAAAATAATTCCATTAAAACGGATACTGCCACCTTACAGAAATGTATCATATTTGGGTGACTTTATTTCGACAAAATTGGATTATGCCAAGCAGATATTTTCCCTCGATACAGGGCGTGTCTGATCAACGGCAGTCCTTTGCACATCTATGACGCCTGCGCTGCTGCCAAATTATAACGGGAAGTGAGAGGGCCACTAGAGATAAGATATAGCAGTCTTTCCGTATGGCGAGATCAAAGCAAACCGCGGTTATCTTCGTTGGCCATTTACTGCACACCTGTCGAATGAAGAACTTAAACATGTCCACACTCGAATGATACACATATGCGGAAAGATAAAGACTACGAATATAGATTAGGTTGATAAAAATATATCGAACGTTTTGCCGCCAAACGGTGTCGCATCCGAACGGCCCAGATCTGAATCTGCTGGTGCCCATTAAATATCAACCGAATGAGGAATAGTGCTGGTGTCTTAAGTTAGTACTGCGATGTGTTGTTTGCAAAATCTTGTATTTATTAACTTGTACATACAAAAATCTTTACAATTTACTTTATTGACGTTTAAAATTTTTCTAGTATATTTACAAAAAGGTGTGATTTTGTCACCCTATCATCAGTATCGTTACAACACCTTCCTAAAGTAACTAACCAATGTTGTGAATACTGGTTAGTAATGAACATCGGTCCGTAATCCTAACAAGTAGGCTACCTTTAACTAGAAATATACTTACACAATTTTTTGAAATTTGTTATTTTAATAAAAAATTTTTTTTTAGAAACGATTCTTATCTTTATTACATGTTTGTGTAATGCAGGTCACTTCAGATAATGATATTTTTTTCAACCACACTACTTCAAAATCACACCATATGAAAGTCATTGTTCGTTATGTATGAAATGTCTCGTAAGATTACAACATGTTATCGGCTTTTATCATCACAAATAAATAAGTTGATTTATTGTAGATTATCAGTGAAATTTTACATTATAAAACACTATGGAATAGCACGAAATGCATATAACAGTAACTTAATAAGCAAATAACTCTAGTTGTAAAATTATTCCAATGAAGAAAAATGGTTGGAATATTTTTAGGTACGCAAGTATTAATATAAAAATTTCTAACGAAGGAAAACATACAATCTCCAAAAATGTGACACACTTTTCAATCTATATTCATTACACGTGGTAACATTACAGAAAGAGGGGAAATGATGTATTATAGAGTTTTTTAATAATTAAATGTCAAAATCATTATTTTAATGTTCTCAGGACGCATATACAAAACAAACCTAAGCATTTACAAACGATTAAACAGGATGACGAAAGCAGTAGCTTAGTTCATTCCAAAATGTGATTAGCACGAATTATTTGATAAAACTTACGAAAGCATGCAATTTCTCGTATTCAGCAATTTAAAAAGTGCTAAAATTTTATTCTGCGTGACTATACAAAATGTTACGAAACAACACCAGCAAATTCCACGGCAGCTTTTATTCTTTACAAAACAGAATACGCACATACAGGTTGTTCGGAAACTCACCCGAAAAATTTTGGGAGGTGATTCCATGTGGAAAATAGGGCAACTTCTGTTTTGCAGCATATAGCCTAGCCCAACTCCGCCCTTGTAAATAGATTTTATAAATCGTATTTTCGCAACATATTGAAAACGGCGTTGAATTAAACCACGATTTTATGAACAATGTTTTGTGTTATAGAGATCTCCAACATATGAAATAACCAGTGTTGCGATCGTCGGTATACATACAAATAACAGGGGTTGCCACCCTCTAATTGCATGCAATTATTTTGCCGACATGTGATATGGCATTTTGATGCGGTCGTCTTAACCAGGACGTCCTACTTAACAGGAAAAGGCCGTCTTACTGCAAGTGCCCAGGAGTCACCGTTTCCTTTTGAAACGCACACAAAGATGCTGTCAGCGGCGACGTAACAATGCCTGGCATGTAGGCAATACTTGTACAACCTTCGTGACGCCACACACGTGCTTTGCACCAGAAACATAACATGTCAGCGGTTAACGAAATACCTTTATTACTGCAGATGTATTACTTTATGGTACATTATGTCTACATCACGCGTTCGACATGCCCACCAGCAATTTTACATTTTAAAATTTATTTTATTACAAAACATTAACAACTTCTAGCGATTAAGCGAAAAATGTGTAAACGAGATTTTTTATTACGACGATCTCACACCTTTGAAAACTTGGCTGATTATATAATTCCGCTTCATTAATAAAACAGATTAACACTTTATACTGTAACTTACTAAGTAGCGCTGGTTGTCTACCTGTTGGGCAGTTAAATTTAGTTTCTGAGTTTTTTAAATATGCATTTCTCGAAAACGTATAACTTAGAGTGTTCAACAAGACGACTTTTCTGTTGATTTAGATGTGCTGCTTAATACATAATCGTGTAAAAACGTTTTTAACTTAGTGTTACAATATTAAATACGAAGATAGGATGGCAATCCTTACTGCGTTAATGAAGGAGCTTAGTAATAACAACCACGTTTTCAGAGGTACATATGTACATTATATAAGATACTGCCCACCCGTGTGTTGGTTAATTGCAAGTAGTTTGTGAAATGTTGTTAAGAGAGCATTTTAAATCTCAATTCTTAGGAGCGTATAACTTCTTTAATAATCATTTCGGAATACAAGTGGTGCAGATATGGAAACACTGAATGGCGAGATGTTACGAAATGCAACAATTAGTGGTAGTAGTACGATCAGATTAATTTCGAACACACACAGCTCTCTCCTACGTATGACAGCAAACACGTGTGTGGTGTTCAAGCGTTTGTGACGCCTTAATATAATGGCAGAAATTAGGTTTCCGAAACAGCACACACACAGTTTAATCGATTATTATTACCATAATTATTACTTACACCAGCCCTTCCTTAAAAGTGGCCCTGGGGAAGGGGGTCATTTCTCCCTCTATCAACCTCACTAAGGGGCGACAAGTTCTTCTCGCGGTGGAAATGTAGAGTTTCATTATTTACGCACAGCATATTTAATGGAGTTGGAGGTCTCGAAATTATGTTATACTCCAGTATTGTACTTATATAAGTTTATAGGTAAAATGTGCAAGAAGGAAGCAACAGATATGTGTGTAAAAAGTGACATAATTATTAAAAAAAAATCAATTTTACGGAGGGTCACCTTATCTAGCGCTATGGGTGCCAAATTATCTACATAAAGTTGCCCCCCTCTGACATATTTGAAATAGGTTCCAAGTCGCTGAATGTTATCGCGACGTAGACGCTCATTGAGGCCGGTGTCATACTGGCGACCAGGTCTCTATGCGTGTAGTCTTATAGAGTAAGCCGTGCCGGACGGTTCTCTCTCTTCTGTCGCCGAGAGTAGCGAGATTAGGGGGGGGGGGCGGAGTTGCTGCGAGTGTGTTCAGACAGAGCCTGTCACGGTGGTCGGCGTGGCCGCCAGTGTACGGCCATAACCACAAGTGAGAAGGCACAGTGAAGATGTTCGACACAGGGCTGTACGTTTGATTAGTGCATATACACTTTAATTTCATTATAATTATTACAATGCAAACACCGGTAGGTGCTTATTGCGGGAAGTGTTCAAAATACCTTTCTCCGTCCCTAATACAGTAATTATGAGCGACACATGTCAACTACTGTAATTGACAAACAAAGCATTAGGTTTTTGCGAAAGTTGTTAGTTAGTCACAGAATAACTCCGAATAAACAAATACGGCAGAAGAACCATATTTGGCACAGACGCAAATATTTTATAGCCATAGAAAGTAAATGAATTTTGTAGAAATGGCATATATATTTTTTTTATAAGGAGAAAAATTGTAATCGTCATGCAAGCAAAACACGTGTACAGCAAAATAAACAATCATGTTTTTTTGCGTGAATTAACTGCGAAGCGGTCCGCACAGCCACAGAGACATTCACGTGTCGGGTGGGTGTGCTCGTGGTGCTCCAGCCCGTGGGGGTGAGGAACGGAGGGTGGAGGGGGTGGCAGCAATAACAGCGGGCCATCCTTGCTCGTCGCTCCCAGCCGGATCTTTTAATCAAAATGTTCTCCCTCGCCCCGGAGGGGGCAGCGGTCCATTGTGTCGCGGGCGCCAGATGCTTGCAGCACGGCCGGGGACTAGGGACTACACTGCGTGACATACGAGTGTGCGTCCCCTCCTCCTTCTTCCCTCGCTCGCCCCGGCTGCTGTCTGCACTGCACCCCCCACCCCTGCACAACAACGACGCTACAACGTCCCCGCGTGTCCTACATCGCTAAGGAATTACACCAGTCAATACAAGCGCAACTGCAAAGGGGCGAGTCCCAGTGCGGAAATTCTCCACGTTTGTAACGTCAGCTTGTTGACCTGACTGAAGCTAGTCACTGTAGTCTAGAGCAGCCGTCGTGCGGGAGAACAACTACGCAATACAAAACTCTTTCTCTTTCTGAAAGAGTGAAACATACACCCCCCCCTTTTTTTTGCCAGTGACTGACCACAGTTACGTATACGTTTGACTTTCTTATAAATAAAAATAGCTATGACTTGTAATAATTACTTGCCTGGCCACACGATCGCACTACGAGTATACGGTGACGATTGCAGAGCCGACGTGTGCAGGGCCAAGAAATTTGCGCAAAAAAGGCGGATAAATTTTTTTTCGCTCCATCATCCGTAGTGATTTTTATATTACAAAATCACACAAATTTTTTATCGTTTTAAAAAAATGCCGCCTTGATAAAAATACAAAATTATCAAGGCTTGCAATCTTAATAACTAAGTTCGATATAAACGTTAAGTAATGACTAGAGACACGGAAATTTCGGGGTTTAATTTGAGGACAAGTTAAACTGCAATCACATGCACACGGGAGTATCTGCTTCTATTGGACCAAAGTTTGTTAGACATATCCCGAACCACGTTCAACCAATAATGAACCTGCTAAGAAAACCAGAAGCGAATCACGCGCTACCAGATCTGGAGTTAAATGGAGCAACAGCCAACGAACAACTTAAACCAGCTGCAATACTTAAAGGATTGTGGAGTATGGCTTGTTGGAGAATGAATCCGCGAAATTCCCGGATTTCTAGTCATGACACACAGTGCATTGTATTCTCCTTCTTGAGGTCAACATGACAAGGTGAGCAATCTGATTGGCATACCTGCCTGTTTCTTCTGAATTGTGTCTCAACTTGTTTCATTGTTATCTCCAGATTTATAAATCCCTGTTCAAGTCATGCTTTCTGGCGTCCCATACGTATCCTTCCGCCACACGTAAACAAAAACAATGTTCTGTTATTGCAAATTAATTAGCTATCAAATGCTTTTTTTTAACATTTTTTAGGTATCCAAATAATACACATTTAAAAGAAAAAAAGTATGCCATGAACACGTTTAAGCAGTTTTTATTACTTTTATGGTTTTTATGGTGATTAGAAAACAAACCGTTAAGATATAGGTATGATTTAAAAGCATCACATTATACGTATTAAGTTACTCATAATTCACTGCATTTTGTGTCTGGATAGAAGGTGTTTCATCTCTCATAGTTATTAATTAGTTATTGGGTGTTGGTGATGGGACGAACTTTGTGATGGCAGTGAATACGTCTGACTACACGGCTGTAGTAGCTACTACTGTACGTCACGTCGAACACCGGCTTGTTCTCGACCTCGCACTGGAGGAAGGAAACACGAGACAAGACGCTTCCTGCCTGGTTGCTGAGTGCCGCACAGGCTGGCGGCGTAGGAGGCTCGTGGTTGGATGTCCTGAGGGACGTCCGGCGCGCGCGACTGATGTGTCACTGCAGTGACTCGGCAGGCCTTGAAAATAGACTAAATATAAGGTAGACCGATTATGTCTTCTGCGCATGTAGCCAACATTGACGCACCCCAAAGGAACACAACTGTCAAAGTCACATGGTCAACGATGATGCAAGTGTTTGTTTATATATTAATGTTTAAATTACAAGCACTATTATACTTATAAAATACTTTTACCAGTTTGAATATAATCAAACAGCATTGCCAACTGGTTAGAGAAAGTATAAAAACATCTCAAAGCACTTGTATACTAAACAGTGTTCTAACCTCAAATCCAATGCACGCCGTTTTTGCTAGTCGTGTTGGCAGAAAAGCAGTTCAATGTTGGGACACAGAGGTAGTGCGCAGTCTAGCTCATCTCATGGCCTTGGAATAAGGTCGCCATGTACTACTTCAATGACGTCACATCATAGTCTATTAGCGGCTCTTCACACACTTTCATTAAACCTGTGAAAAACAACCCCGTGAATGACGTGTTTGGTTGTTTCCTAAATATTCCATGTACCACAAGCGTTTTATACTTCTGCTAATATGCAATTACCCTGTTTTTCAACTTATAATATAGAGAAAATCTGGTACATTGTCGACACTAGCGCTTACCTAGTGGCGAACATTTTTGGTTGCCAAACTTTGAACATTGATCCTCCTAACATGTGGGAGAAGTGACCTTAGCTGAGAGGAGAGCGGCATATCTGTCCCGCCCGGAACTAATCCTGCACCTGTGTGGATGCGATGTGCAATTATTTCATTAACCGTCATTGGCCGAAGTTCAGTTTTTTTTTGGTTCCTTCTGAACATTTGTCATGATTTACGATCAGCGTGTGGGTTAGGCGGTCAGGTTGGGTTGTGGAGGACAGTTCCTTATTAGTGCCCCATTCTCGCGTCGCGTCGGTGGGCAGAGAGAACGAGGCAGTCGTGCCAAGATAAGTTGCCCTTCAGGCAAGAGAAAAACAATTATGTCTAAAGGTAGATTTTGCAATATTTTAATACACATTTTTATTTTTACAGGTTTTGTCCTCGGAAGCTTGAAATAAAAAAAAAGGAGTTTACAGTGCTTATGTTGAGAGCCATGATATTAAAAATTTTTAGATGAAATGATTTTTTTAATGCTGGATTTGCGATGGTTAGAGGTAAACATTTTGTGTGTGCGAAGCAAGAATTGGTACCAAATAGTTTGTAACCCATGTGATTGCAGTTTGGGATGACCAAAACACCAAATGCTTCGTGGCGACTGACTTGCCTAACCGCTGTTACCAAATGGTAACCACAGTGTTATCAGCCCGGGGTCTCTCCCGGGGGTGATTGACTTTTTCTCGCCAGGTTCAGTCGGGAAAATATATACAAAATGAATTTTTTTTTGCAAATGGTCCTGTCTGCTAAACAGGTAGCCAAAAAACACTTTTAAGACTTAAAAAAAAAAAATTATATATTATGATGTTCAATGTCAACACTTTTGTAAAACTATTTTGGCTGTGATTACAATTTTGTGCCTTTTGTACGCTTACTGAAAAATAATAAGGTAGTCAAAATAAAAGAAAACGAGAAATCACTATCTGTTACATCCGCTTAAGGTAAGGGGATTTGGCCGTACTCAATCCACATCAATACAACATATTTTTATAACTTTTTTCTTTTTGATGAGTAATTAAGACTGCAAATATTTTTTTTCCCCTCCACAACATGGCTTGACGAGACCGGCTTGATGGAAGTGATGGTTCAGTTTATACGGGACCACCGTACCGAGTTCACAATATGGGTATCTGATTTCGATTCCCGAAAGCACGTTGGATGTTCTTCGTATTCCAAGATCGTTTATTTAATTAGGACAAGGACCGTGCCACTTGGGCGTTCCCCTTCACGAAGATCGCGCTACGCCACTGGTTCCTGCACATCTGACCACTAACATCTTATCTCAGATAGCGATCTGTTTGTTATCAGATCACTCTTAAATTACGATCGGTGTTTTTAATGTGCTGGGTATCTCACAAGGGGTCACATCATCGATAATTATTATCACATTACTGATTGGTTAGGAGATTGTAGACCACCATTGTACTTCTGTGTTGTACAATGCTCGAGAATCGACCACTCAAAGCGAGCAGAAGCCACAGATAAAAAATGTATGGCGAAAATATTTCATATAATGCTTCTGCTCCCTCATTCCACTCGGACAACCGCCGTCTTGTATATCACAAAATGCTTCCATTACATAATTTGGTTTAAAGGAGAACTGGTACTCGCCATTTTGGTTTTAAAGTTATTTTCACAACCCGAAGTGCAGATACTGTTTTATATCTTATGGGTCGTCGATAAAGGATAGAAAATTACTAAAATTAATTTTCTGAAGCCGGTAATTTTTTGACTTCTGTTCTTGTATCATTTATTGCAGTCGTCTGCTATAAGCAATCACTTATTCCTTTTGGTAGTTACCAGCTGATTTATAATAAACGCAATGCCATTTTAACAATTTACTAATGTTTGGAAAGTAATTTATTAATGCTATATTGTGCCACAAACTTTCTATACACATTACGAAATTTAATTCGTGAGAAAAAAAAAGTGGTAATTTCAAAACGATAGGTATTTTACCGCCTCAGTATGTACAGTCTCGCAATTTCTTGCTCTAACTATGAATTAAAAATCTTTAAATTTCGAAATCCTAGCGAGCGCGGTATCTTTGCGACGTAACGTAGTATCGCGAAGAGGCGTCCCTGGCAACGTCTCTCAGCGCCTTGAGCGGGACTAAGTTCACAGGCGCTTGCGGTATGAAAGCGTCTGTCTTCGCTGCTAAATGCTGTCCCGTCAACACTTGATTTGTAGAACATTAAACAGATCGTGCGTTGGATTATGAACGTAACCAAAGTTAAACAACGCTAAGCAATTTGGGCGGATGTCAGTAACTCGCGGTGAACCAGGGCTACGGCAGAGAATCACAAGGACCCCGACATTACCCTCTCACGCAAACATGCACACGAGTCATTCCGGGATCCCAACCCCCCACCCCTCTCCCCGAACGATAAAACTACAATCAAATACCTCATATACCAGTGCGGGACAATACTGTCTGCTTAGTGACGCGAAGTTCGAAAATCATCTCCGCTATCGCTGCTTTGCAGGAGCCATTTGAAAAGTTGGCAGGAATTGAACATTTTCTCTGTTTCTTACGGCACGTTCGAGTATGTCGATATTAATTACGTGGGAGTGATTTTTTTTTCTCCGAAGATTTCCCGCCATGGCACAATGAAAGCAGGTGTTCGGTAACAAACGAGGGGTGGTAATGCAAGTGGCTCCCAGTGTGTCAGCTGAGAGTCCTGCACTGAGGTGCGAGGTACTCGTCGTAGCTGCGCCACGAAGGTTGTTCTCGGAAGTGCACGCGCAGTCCCGGCGGCCGAGGTCGGTGACCTGCCGCTCATTGCAATGACTGAGCGAGCGAGTGAAGAGATTTGGGCGGCTCTTAAGAGCACCGCCTTCCGGCTGCAAGCTGCGACATTTCAATAGGAAATCCCATGTTAAGGAAATTTCGCATCAGTTCGTTAATTTTAAAGAAAGGCGTTTCAAACGAAAGGTATTCTTCACGAATGTTTTAGGAGTTTCCTACAGGGAAGATGTTTCCACAACACCTATAATAGCCTGTTTGCAAGGAATTTTTAAAATTCATGTTTTACAAAAAATTACATACAGACTATCTATATTGAAAATATACGCTCGTAGGGATCTTCTCCTAAAAAACAATTCGTGAAAAGTTCATTTTTTTTAAAACACATATCTTTAAAATTAACGCAGTGAGGCAAAATTTATTTAATGTGGGATTAACTATTTAAACTTCGCAGCTGCCAACCGGAAGGCAGTACCCTTAACAAAGAGTTCCTGAGAGCTGATGAGGGCGAAGTGGGGCCGGAATGCAAAGGCGGGGGGAGATGAGAGAACCCCGAGGAAACCCGCCGACCAGCGGCATCGTCCAGCACGATTCCCACATGCGGGGGTCCGGGAGTGGGCCGGATCGCCATGGTGGGAGGCGCGCGCCCTGGACACTACGCCACCGCTGCCCCCGACGCTATGCTATAGCGACCTCAGCTCAAGTTACTCCGGAGAACACGGGCATGTTTCCAAACACACACCTTTCAAATACTGGCCAACGTGTGTAAATGAATATTTCCAGTTTCACAGCTTTACTGTTTTACTTTCCTGTTTAACTTCATTTATTAGGATGTTTTATATCGTTATTAGGCACCAATAAATGCACTTACAAACACTAATATCATCCTAGGTGTCACAAAAATACAAACTTTCGAGCTGCAATTTCTAAACAAAAGCAATCAAATGAGCGGCCAAACAAATAGGCACAAACAGTTGATTCAACTAAATATTTTATCGACAGTCTATTTCTTTTGGTCCAACACAAAATATTTTATGTTTAATCACGCTTGTAAATTGTCAGATTAATTTGGTTGCTTTCCAAGTTTTTTAAATTTTGATTTGGGCCAGCTAAATATACTTCTGGTCCTATACAAACAGGTACTTTGTTGGCTGGAATAAACGTTTCTCTCAGTGTGAGGTGTCGATCAGCAGTTGTCGGGCTGCAAGCGGAGTTTGGTTAACAGCGAAGTGGCGTAGTGGTTAACACTCGACTCTCGTTATGGAGATATCGGGTTAGAATACCCGTCCGGAACGTCGTGGTTTCGGTTTCAAATGGTTTTCCGAAATCATTATAGGCGAAAGGTGACAATATTCTTCAAAATAGGCTGCGGTCGTGTTTTAAAATAAGGTTAGAGTGAAATTCATTATTCCGTCATTTTGGGTTGCTTATTCGTAGTATTTTTGCCGAGTTGTACTATTTCTTGGCGGTGCGTGTGGGAGGAGTAGTTGACGTGGAGTCAGGTGAAGGTGATAAACGACCTTATATACAACACTGTGCAGTGTTTCAAGGACCGAGAACAGTAGGGGCCGCGGTGGTGTAGTGGTAAGACTACTCGCCTCCCGTCTAGGCGAACAGGGTTTAATTCCCGGCGCTGTCACTTCCTGATTTCCGCGCGTGGGAGTCGTGCCGGACAATGGCGCCAGTCGGTTGGTTTTCTCCGGGCACTCCAGTTTCCCCCATCCTTACACTCCAGTGCTGCTTTATTGGCTCTAAATGTTTCTAAAAAACAACTATTCATTTTAATAAAGTGTCATCTGTGGCAGTGCTAGCTCATGTGACGAAAAGGAAAGGCTGATTGGTGGTCCCTGCCTAGCCCCTGACGTGTGATTTGAGTTACGATAGCTGAAAATAAGCTGAAAGCAGCCTGAAATAATTAGCATGGTCTATAAGTCCTTACCCTTGCTGAATACAAACGTGCCACGTTAAACCTCAAGTTAAAAGGTTCTAATAACCTTCAGTTCTAACCTGGCGAAGCTCACAGCTCCCCTTCCAAAGTTGCTTTCAGAGTGAGTTCCATAACAGATGCCCCAGTTTGCAGTTCCACCCGGATCAATACTCGCAGGTCGGCACACCAGCTCAGAGCCAATGAAATCAGTTCAGGCGAACTGCGGACCGGCAAAACGCGGGTAGGCTAAAAATACTCCACCTTTGTGACTGGAATTTCGGACTTAGCCATCTTTCACAAAAATGCTAAGCAACTATCTCCTAAGATGGATATTCTCTCTAAATGTGTGGTGTAACTTCTGTGATATTCTAGAAACTTTTAAGTGGATAATTATTTTATAGATGATGTATGCTTTATTTTTGATAGTTTAGGCCTATGTTAATAATACTGCCCTCCCTTACACACATTCGTCCCCCCTTCTCTCTCTCTCTCAGCAATAGCAACGTCAGAGGTATAAATTCAAGTGACGTCAGTGCTACGGAGACGAAGGGGTTGGTTTGTCCAGCAGTATTGTTAAACGTACGATAATTCTTGCATATATACAAGTATTTAGAATTTTCGTCTGTAATACGACAAAACTCCGTATCTCGTACATATTTATACTTGAATTCTGGGAACAGACTATGTCATAGGAATGACAAAAATATACGCATTTATCCGTGAATGAAACAGAACAACGCGGCATGTTAATCGTCGGAGATTATAGAAGTAAAAAAAATGAAAACTCAACATGAAAACGGAGTGTACTTTCTACACATGCCACTTTTATTTATAGTCAGAAACACGAAAGAACTATTAACTAATAGATTGTGAATATATAACAGTTGTAGAGATGTTTATGGTGCTAGAGTACGAGAATGGAACATGAAGGTTAGCTGTGAGGAGAAGACGTGGTGGGCAGATGCAAGGCAGGAGAACCTCCACTCGGCGTTGCTGAGTGTTGATATGTCGACAGTAAGTCCTGACCTCACGTGTGCAGCGCGGACCCTCTTTCTCATTAGCTGCGTTATATCTGACGGGGAACAAGGCAGCAGATGCTGGCGCCACCCCCTACATCTCCATTCTACACTCAGACACATTATTACAGATTAAGTGTTCTGTATTTAGACGCTTCTCGGTTGACTAAGCAATTTTGATTTAACCTGCTCGAACGACGTCTATTTAAATAAATTTACTGGCTGGGTGATGTAGTGTTGCCGACGATATGTGATAACAAATTGTACGTTTTAACCTATTGTTGTAAACATGTGGCAACTGAAGTTTGATATCTGTGTTATACACCTTACTATACGAATATATGTAATAGCAACGAATTTGTTTTTGTGACTTTTTAGTTTTATCGTTTGATCGACAGTCGTTAAGTCCATGGGAAAGTTAATTTCTACTTGTGGTGGAAGTATGCACAGTTAGCTTAAAAAAAACTAGCATTCTATTGAAATTGCTCTCCCAGCCATAAAGAATCACAGTATATTTTTGCTTTCTATAAGATAATATTCCAACAGTTTGGTACAGTGGCAAAGACGCTTAACTAGTCGGTCTAAGACTCCAGTTTTGATTCCGCTCTATTGGGATTTTCTCACGTGTGATGTGAAAACTTTCCCTGTACATTTCAATACTGCGGGTTAAGTTGCCACTTCACGTTGTTGTAGCTGATTCATCCTTCCTATCGAACTTTGTGAGTCCGCGACAGTCTTCGCTTAACACCCATCATCAAAAAGTACTTTTAGTTGTTATACTTTATATACTAAAATACTTGCTCCAGCAGATTATTCCTGAAGAGCTGATGATGGAATTGCAGCCTCTGAAATATAGTAACCCTAGAACGACGTGTTCCAACCAATAAATTGTTATAACCACATTCGTAGTCCAGTGTGGACGTTGTAATGTAGTATTGAGGAATTACCAATGCAAAGCTTCAACGCTGCTTCAGGTAAAAATCTCCTTCCTGGGCATACATGTACTATGTGGCAATCAGTGTACAAGTCGCACATCCAGGATAAAATATATGGTCACCAAAGAAACCTGGTACTGACTCGAAGCTCAGTTTACAGACTGTACCTCGGTTCGGGCTCCTCGTCATATGAAAGCGATGCATTTGCCATCTGAACAGCCTAGAACGTCATTGATTGACATACATAATACTTTAGGATGCTCTTTGTTCATTCGTCGCATAAAGACTGACCAGCGTTATTAGCATGACTAAAATAAAATGTAAATTGAGTACAATATATATCAGTGTGTCAATTTCTGAGATCAGAATCCGGGAATAATTCAAAACAAAACTAGAAAGACGACAGCTAATTCATGACGCCAATGTATGATTGTGTAAGTTCTAAGTAAGGTTCAGTCACCAGAAATGAAGTTTCTTCGGAGTACGTTAACTCATACGTTGAACGACGAAATGGATGACGTAGATGTAAGTCTGAAATAAGGAGCGGAAGAATTTTATAACAAGAAGAACGTGGAGCCAACAGTTTGAAAGAATGGTTGAAAACCCACTCTTTCCTTCGCCATGCAGTATCATATACAAAAAAAAAAAAGAGATAGGGGAAGACCGAGGAAAAAGTAAGAGTCGGGACATATTCAATGAAACCCTATTGCTTGAAGCAGAGAAATACAGGGCTAACTTCCTTCAAATGTGTCTTTTAGGATGAAGTTCTTTGTTCGTAAATAGCCACGTGGGAAGGCAAAATGGCCGCAAGTCTACTCTAAAGTAATCAAATAAACGCAGAATTCTTGACATAAAACAGCAAGGGGGTGCACTCTAGGGTAGGTAGAGTAACGTTCTTGTACCGACAGGCTTCTGAAGTGGGGCCTGTAGGTTCCCGTTGTCTCTGAAATGCGGTGTGAAATGGGGCACTGGAGACGATCGGTGACAGAATGTGTTGTAGTGTGGTTGGTTATTGGAGTACCCCGAGAAAACCCAGCGGCCATGGGCAACGTTCCCCTCGCTCGAAATCGCGGTGCATCTAAAATCTCTGCAGTGGATAGCCACGCAATTGCGCTCAACGGCGAACATCTGATGGCTCAACACCATCGCTGCTGCCATCGAGACATCGCCACAGCAGCAAACTCCTGCTACGGATATATAGACGGTGTTTTGAAGTTAAAGCTAGCAATATTCGGTATGAGTTAAAGCATTTGAACCACGTTTCGCAGTGAAATATTGCAGCATTTTTAACGCTGAAGAAATAAAGTTTGCTCGTTTCTTGGCTAACGGGCAAAGAGTTGAAACTTCAGTAGCACCAACTTACGGAAATGTTATGAGGAACACAGGTCGTAGTTACGACGCGTTAGGAAAGACGCAGCAGTTATTTCACTCAGAAACGTAATAGATTTTTCAGCATGGTGTCATACGAATGACACGTCTTAATTAAGAAAGACGTCTTCTGCAGAAATATCTGTAATCGACCCTTGTTACACGGAGACTACGCCAGCGATGTGCTTAGATGGCGAAACTTCGCAAGAGCTAACAGTAGTTTTACTGTAGTCGATAAAGATGTCTTATAAGAAATAGAATGTCAAAAATAATTCACATCTGACGACAAGTGCCAGTTTTATAATTTAGTTTCTGATATGTTTTTTTTTTGTTTTTCACGATCTTTTTTTAGGTAAAAAAAAACAGTGTAGGAAATTTAAAGATGTCGAGGGGCGTGCAAAATAGTTTTACCTTTATTATTAAACCATAAAATGATGGGCGCCGTAGAGAATGTCAAGAGGCGAGTTGTTGATGTACACTGAGGCGACAAAAGTCATGGGATACCTCATAATATTGTGTCGGACCTCCTTTTGCCCGGCGAAGTGCAGCAACTCGACGTGGCATGGTCTCAACAAGTCGTTGGAAGTCCCCGGCAGAAATATTGAGACATGCTGCCTCTATAGACGTCCATAATTGCGAAAGTGTTGCCAGTGCAGGAGTTTGTGCACAAACTGACATGTCGGTCGATCTTGGTGGCCAAATCATTCGCTCGAATTGTCCAGAATGTTATTCAAACCAATCGCGAACAGTTGTGGCCCGGTGACATGGCGCAGTGTTATCCATAAAAATTCCATTGTTGTTTGGGTACATGAAGTCTATGAATGGCTGTAAGTGGTTTCCAAGTAGCTGAAAATAACCCTTTACAGTCAATGATCGGTTCAGGTGGACCAGAGGACCCAGTACATTCCATGTAAAAACAGCCCACACCATTATGGAGCCACCAGCTTGCACAGTTCCTTGTTGACAACTTGGGTCCATGGATTCGTGGGGTCTGCGCCACACTCAAACCCTACCATCAGCTCTTACCAACTGAAATCGGGACTCATCTGACCAAACCACGGTTTTCCAGTCGTCTAGGGTCCAACCGATATGGCAACGAGCCCAGGAGAGGCACTGCAGGCGATGTCGTGCTGTTAGTAAAGGCACTCGAGTCGGCCTTCTGCTGGCATAGCCCAGTACAGCCAAAGTTCGCCGCACTGTCCTAACGGACACGTCCGTCGTACGTCTCACATTGATTCCTGCGGTTATTTCACGTAGTGTAGCTTGTCTGTTAACACTGACCATTCTGCGCACACGTTGTTGGTCTGGGTCATTAAGTGCAGGCAGTCGGTCACTGCGTTGTCCATGGTGGGAGGTTATGCCGGAAATTAGGTATTCTCGGCACACTCATACTGTGGATCTCGGAATGTTGAATTCCCTAACCATTTCCGAAATGGAATGTCCCATGCGTCTACCTCCAACTACCATTCCGCATTCAAAGTCTGTTAATTCCCGTCGTGCAGGCCTAATCACGTCAGAAACCTTTTCACATGAATAACTTGACTACAAATGAAAGCCCAACCAATGCACTGCCCATTTATACATTTTGTACGTGATACTACTGCCATCTGTATATTTGCATATTGCTATCCCATGACTTTTGTCACCTCAGTGTAAAGACAGCACGCCTGTCCATTGCCTTGCGCGTAGATGTGATGAAGCTCGTAATGAGCGTACCTGGGTCACCTTAACTATCCCGCGATTTCAGACGGACACGCTTAACTCCACCAGACAGAGAGAACTGTTAAGTGAGCGAGTGAAGATTTTGGCGGCTCTTAAAATCGAGGTCTTGAGAGCCGATGAGGGTGAAGTGAGGCGAGTATGGAGCAGCGCCGGAATGAAAGGGCGGGGGAAACGGGAGATCCCCGAGAAAAACCGCTGACCAGCGGCATCGTCCGGCACGATTCCCACTTGCGAAACTCCGGGAGTGACCCGGCCGGGGATTGATCCCAGCTCGCCTCGGTGGGAGGTGAGCAGGCTAACCGTTCAGCCACCGCGTCCCCTAGAACTGTTAAGGGCACCGCCTACCCGTCGCTTGAATTGCGTTATCGAGTGCTTGAAATCCGCATGTTTCTATGAAACCACATAATGCGTTCCCACATACCGATATACGAAATAATAAACACTTCATTTGAGGTACGAATACAACTCTATATAATAATCATCACGCGCATTGGAAATACTATTCCTGAGCCTTTTAACATAGATAGAAATGACTTTTACACACTGCCGTANTAATCATCACGCGCATTGGAAATACTATTCCTGAGCCTTTTAACATAGATAGAAATGACTTTTACACACTGCCGTATTTCAACATACCGGCCTGAAACCTGCCTAATTATTATAGGGGCCCGTACTAAACTATGCTTATTAAGACTTTCCACTGAGAAATATATAGGCTCACCTCGTAAAGTCTCAAAGGTGTACGCTGCATGACGAGAGCATTGCACGCCACGCGCGTAGAAGCGAAGGGGCACTTGATGAGCGTGGCTTTGTCGCCCTTATCGCTCCCGCGCTTCTTCTCGGTCTCAAACGCACGAAACGCGAAAAAGTTAAGGAAGGCGAGCGAGAAGCGGTGGAAACGGAAGTTCCCTAAGAACACTGGCCAACCAACGGTAACAGCCGCTACGTCCCCCACATTAATCGAATCCTGTTCACCGCAATAAGAGGCGAGTGGTCTGGCCACTACACTACCGCACCCCATAGTGAGGTTTACCACAGATTTCAAACACACCACATGTTTCCGAATTCTGCGGATGTGACCACTGCTTCCGCTTTACCACACCCTTTCGTCAATGCGTCCGCACCGGGAAATAGGTTCGTTCAAGTAACAGATGGCATCCTAATTATTTTTCTACTAGAAAATTAAATTACTAATTTGTTATATAGTCTTGAAGTATTCATTTTCATGTGTGTTTATATTTGGTGTATTAGAAGAATGTAAATGTTAACAAAATTTTTAGGGAAGTAACTTTAAGTTAATTTTAAATTAGGAGCTATTAACTTAATTATAATTATCATACATAAAAATACGGATGGCATTTTGAATTAATAAGTATTAACGAATAACTTAAAAACGTATATATTTTATTTTAACAAATTTTTAGGAGGCGTTTTCATAAAAATGATAATAGTATTGTACCGTTGTAAACCCAATTGAAATGTGAAAAATAATCTTTGCATAAAGAAAGTAACAAGAACAAATTACATCCACCTTGCGGAGCTTTCATCTAACGAAACCTCGCTATCGACGAGACTATAAACCCTGCCTATGTTCAAGTGTCGCACCCGTTGGCGGTAGATGCTTGTAGGAGTGCAATAGCATCCCTTACGAGAACTGGGATGCTAACCAAAGATGGCGGCGTCCACTCCGATACACTGTTAAGGGATTTCTTAGCTAGCAGTTACGTTAGGGGACCATTAAGAGAAACTGCATATTTATAGCGTACGATACATGGTGGTTAACTATGCCTTGTTCATATTTTAACAAAGCACTTTTGAAAATAAAGTTTGGAAACAATAGCTGTCCTTGCCTAAACAAACTACAAGTAAAAAAATAATTGGAAAACTGATTGTCACGTTGGCAGGAAATTAAGAAAAATATTGTCGTATTTTAAGCGGGCCGTCTGTTGGAAAGATTTCGCGCGTTGCAGGCCTAGAAGAGTGCCAGCGTTAAGGGCGAACCTATGCAACCGCATCAAATGTCTGGTGACCTTTACACGCAAGGCACTGAACTAGCGTGCAGATTTTCTCTTGTCGAACGATTCAGGAAATGGACGATATTCAATAAATGACTTTTAGAATCATGTTTTAGACTGCTTAGGGAATATTTTTAGCACTTGAATTAAACATTTCTACGTTGTGATCACAAGTGCTAATGAACAATGCAGACTTACGAAATACGATATTGTGAATCTACAGAAGCTTATAATTTTTTTTCACTGCGTTGTTCAAATGCAAATAGTACAGTAAAATCCGCACATTCGACAACCCGGAAAAAACACAGTATCTCAACAAATCTTCAATTAGAACATCTTGTGACTTATCTGGGCCACATCCATGCTTATCGCATATAAAATAAGAGTCAAGCATCTCTTATCAGATCTTATACATGGAACTTACGGGTTATTGCGCTTTGGCCTATTTGACCTCTAATCTAAAGGCACTAGTCTTAACTGGAGCTATTTTGGCGTCCGAGGCTCAGAATCGAGGGCGCGATAAGGACGACAATGACGCGCGCATCAAGTGCGTCATCACCACTACGCACAAGGCTGTTGGCGTTCAGAGTTCTCTTCGTGACGCGTGTACCTACGGGACTTTAATCTGTGACCCTTAAATTAATTAATGGAATGTCCGTAGGAATGTTCAGTACAGCGCGCTACCATCGTAGCTTTAACAATGTCTGAATGCTCCAAACTTTGTTATGTATAGCACGCGCGATTTATTGAAAGTACCATCCGGTGCTGGTCTGGGGTGAGTTGTCTTTTCCTGGGTAAATTTACTGGAGACACGTTCGACAGTTTCGTAAAAAAAAAAAAAAAAAAAAAAAAAAAAAAACACGCATATTTCAACCTACGATTTTCGACACATTCTAAGTGCCATGTCATGAACTGCCATAACATAGAGTTTTTTTTCTTAAAGAAATTAGTATAACGAAGTGTGGATTAAATGAATCCTGCACGAAACATGATATGGTTTACGCATTTGGATAGAATAGTTAGAAATACTATAGTTGAAAGTGTGGACGGCGTCAGCATGAGCACGGAGAGCCGTGGACCTCGACTGCACCCCCCTCCCCCACTGAGGGCGGCCATCTTGAGGAAGTGGCGAGGAACTGCCCACGTGACCCACCCGTCACTCAGCGCAGCTCGTCCGCAGCAGCTTCTGCCGTCCTGCATTCTCCGTTTCACTGCACGACAGTTGCGTTCATTATACTGCCTTTTAAAATATTCACGTAAGTTTTCTGATTTTAACTGAGTTCTTAAATGTTTTATCAAGTTTCGGCATTTTTTTTATCGCCCTATAGCCAGCCAAACTCCCTGTCTCACTGTCAGATTTCCGCCTTCGAAAATATCCGGCAATAAAATTTGATGACGAAATACATCCGTTGTATTTTTACATAAAAACAAAGTGTGTAAATAAATCTTAAATATGTTTGATAATGTCCCAAGCCATCATATTTATTTTACTGGGCAGATATAGTCTAATTTTTTATTTAAGAAACATTTTCAAAGCGAGATACTGCTGTTGTGTTTCCGCTCAGTGCATTACAGAAATAACTGTAACGAATATTGCGATATTTTTACTTCTTTACTAAACAAAAATTTTGTCAGATTTACTTCTTGCGCAATGAAATTTATTAATTTTTGAGTTCATAAATTGTTGTGAAATGTGTAGCTTAATTCAAACAGCTTTCTTGGCCAGAGAACTGGTCAATAGGTTAATTCATCTTCATAACCTTACTTCATGTAAGTCAGCATTTTAAAGTTTCGTGAAGTCGGGAGCGGCCATTTCAGTCGCGCATGATTCTGATTAGTTGAGTCATCATACATCAAAGACAGTTTAGGATCGGTTCAGTACTCATGTTTGATGGGAACTAAAGTCATCCAAACATCTAACATTTTCAGACAAACATGACGGCGATAATAAAGTTTCGGTGATGTCAGAAACATCCAACTTCCTTGGATCAACTTTATTTGAAATGGTTTGACGAAAAAAAAAAAAAAACTGATAGTGTGACAGAGGATTTACGCAACATGCTCCACACGACCACTAAATATTAGGTAGACCGGTCGGTACAGTACAACTGTCAAAGTCATACGGTTAAGAGTAATGGATGTGTTTGTTTACATTTTAATGTTTAGGAGACACACAAATTTATATTAATAAAATACACTATTGTTTGTGAAAATTGCAACACCCAGAAAGAATGGCCCGATTGAATCCAAACACAGAGGATGTGTAGAACAGTGTACCAGCAACACGTGCTTACGATTGCAGAGAGATGGCGTGCACGTAGGCCCAGCAGCGCCCTCTCTTGTGTGACCAGGAAGGTCAGTGTTACGCCAAGCTCAGTCAGTGAAGAACCGTCAAACGAAGTGAAAGCAAGTGCCATTATGTCTCGTTGACGTCAAAGAGCGCCATATCAGTATGTGAGTGAGTTAGAAAGGGGCAGAATGATCGGTCTCCGGGAAACGGGTTTGTCATGCCGTGACGTTTCAGCTTGTACAAAGCATGCTACTACGACAGCGATGCGTGTGTTGCACCAGTGGATAGAAGAGGGCCGTACGCAGCGAAGAGCGGGTACTGTACCACGCGATGTGACCACAGCACGGGATGACCGCCATCTTGTCCACATGGCTATAACGGACCTTACAGCCTCGTCCACAGCGTTGGCCCAACACTGGAGCACTGCAACGGGCGTGGACCTGTCTGCGTCGACGGTTCGACGCCGTCTGCTGCGGACTGAACTGATGGCACGTATACCATTGCGTCTGCTTCCATTGTCCAGAAACCACAAACGCCTCAGACTGAAATGGGCACGTGAACGCCGTCGCTGGCGTGCTAAGGGGCAAAATGTAGTGTTTTCGGACGAGTTTCATTTCAACCTGTCCTACAGTGATGGCCATATACGTGTTAGACGCTATCATGGCGACTGCAATCTGGCAGCCTGCATTGTGGAGCGGCATAGCAGACAAACGTCATGCGTGATGGTGTGGGGTGCCATTGGATACAACATGTGGTCTTGACTCCTACATATTAAGGGTAATATGAACAGCAACCGCTTCATCAGGGAGGTGTTAGAGCCCGAGGTACTTTCCTCCTTCAGGCAACTCTACATGCCATATTTCAGCAGGACAATGCCCGGCCACATGTGACGAGGAATGGGCAAGCCTTTTTCAATGAACGATGGGTACCACTGCTTCTCCCTGGCCTGCACGTTCGCCTGACATGTCGCCCATCGAACATGTCTGAGATATGGTCGGTTGAGATATGGTCGGTTGAGTTCGTCACGGTCCTCCAGCAACCACTGTTGATGCTTTGTGAACTCGCGTTCAAACCGCGTGAAGGGAGATTCCCCAGGAACATATCCAGGTCCTATTGATTCCATGCCACGGCGTTTAGGGGCTCTGATCGCAGCATTTGGGGGCTTCAAACCATACTGAATTCTCAAGGACAGAGATCATGTACAGTTCTGTAATCCTAATCATTTGTGTATTGTCATGTACCTAATATGTGGCGTAAAATTCATTTCAATCACATGTATCCTTCTTGGTGTTGCATTTTTCACAAACGTTAGTGTACTTTAACTAACTGGAATATATTCTAGTTGTATTAAAACTAGGTGAGAGGAAGTGTTCAAATATCTCAAAACACCTACTTATATAAACAGTGTTATAACCTTAAATATTATACATGTTGTTATTGATAGTGGTACTGGCAGAAAAACAGTCCACTGTTGGAACACGGTGAGTGAATATGCGCAGCTTGTATGAGTACTCTACCCCACTTTCCCTCTACGCACTGAACGCGATCAGCTCCGGGGCGTAGCGACACTGTTGGCAATCTTATCGCGGCAATTACTGCACATATCGACGCGATAGCTCTGAGTGATCACCTGATACAAGTTTCGACAACCTTGCCCATCTCACTTCCACATTGCTGTTTCTATCACACGTTTGCTGCTTCATACGTGAAATTACTAGAACCGGCTCAGTGTTAACGCTGTTTACAAAATTAAAAACCTAAGCAGCAAGTAGTTGACTTAAAAATTGAGCAGAAGGCTCACATTAGAAATTTAGTGCACAACAGCAATGTTGCTCGCCCAACAGGACGGATCCTTAAGTGCTTTTTTTAAAATCAATATGGCAAAAAAAAATATATTTTTTAACATGAAAGGCAATATCAATAAATTAAAAATCTCGTTATATGCAATAGAATGGAGAAAAATGTGTTTAGTTTAAAATGTTTACCTGAGATTCGTTTTATTTAGGAACTGGCGTTTCGAGTTTTCTCAAATTTTTATACTGTATAATTTAAGCATCGATCAAAAGTAAATCAACTGCATATGCCTAGGTTTGCGCCTAAGACATGAACAATTTTGAATTTTTAATGCTTGTGCATAAAAACCAAGGTCTTAAAGGAGTGAACCAACTAAGTAAATTTGAAACCATCATTTGAAAACATATATCCTACCGGTTAATACGGTTTTTTTAGAATAGAAACATACGGGAGTGGTTACAGTAATGGCAGCGAAAATGAATACGCTGAATGAGTAACTTCTATGTATTAACGTATCATTGAAATGATAATATTCAGCAGCCATTCTCAGCGTTATTTTTACATCATAAAACAAACTTCGGCGTAAATGTAAGCCTTTGTAACGATTTCACAGTGTCACATGGCGAGCACAAGAATACCAGACATTCGGTATGACAATGTTAATGTTTACATACGGCAGAATGGCGCATTTTAAGTAGTATGTACAAACTATACAAAGTTTTATAAAGTGATCATTCCGCCTTAGACCAAATTTAGGTGAAAACATTTTATAAATTTTTTGTGTTCTATAAAAAATGTAGAAATATTAATTTTAGTATGTTTCTTATTAACGTCGCAGTCTCATGCCATCGGGCTGATCAGGGTTTGTTTGTTCATTTGAAAACAAAACAACTGATTGAATACTTCAAAATAGGTCATTTATTTCCCCCTCTTTCCAATAATTCCTCAACATGATATCGTAACGTGGATAGATGGAACCACGTTTTATTTCAATTAGATTTACCCAATCTACGGTGATAGTAAACAAACATTTTTTTCGGAGTAAACATTATAAACAAAAATACAAACCTCAAGCGCATGAGCGGTAGTAACCAATCGTTCCACTCCCTCCGTGAAAACTCGATAAATATCTGCATGCTTTCATGGGCGGCCTCATGCAGAATCTAGCTATATATGTTCCCAGAATATTTGCTGCTAGCAAGTAGGCTGCGGGAAGAGACGCGAGGTGCCAGCCGCCATCTTGGATGACGTCACACCAGCCGGTCGCTCACTCCCGCCCGCGCTCATGGCGTAGTCCAGGACATACTTTGAAAGATGTTTCGTAGCTCGCGTGTTGGTTCGTCACATGGCTCGCGACAAACTTCGCATCGTGTTACGATAATCACTAATCTACACTATTCTACCTCGCTGCATGGCCACAGAGGGCGAAGTTTTGCCGCTTGGTATGCCTAGTTGGTATGGGAAGTTGATATTTTTGACTGGTGTTGATGGCTTATATATTTGGTTCGTATGGAAGGTCCGTATGGATGGTCTTGCCCACTGGTGTGCCCAGTCGGCCTTGCTGACCGGCTGGCCTGGTTGGTTTGGTCAGCTGATGACAGTCGGTTGACCGGTATTGATGGCTGGTTGGCCGATAATGGTTGGTCTGTTATGTCAGTATGGACGTTTGATATGGACACTTGGTTTTGATGGTCTTGCCCAATAGTATGTCCAGTCGGCCTAGATGACCAGTTGGCCTGGTTAACTAGCATGGGTGTCGATTTGGTCAGCTGGTATGAACTGTATGAGTGTCTCATATTATTGCCTGGCGTGGATGAATTTTATGGTTGGCTGGTATGGTCAATTGGTTTTGTTTGGTCCTTACTGGTTTGTTGGCATGGTCAGCTAGTATGGACAGTCAGTATGGTTGATTGCATTGATGGTTAGTTGTCCGGTGTTGGTAGGACTGGTCGGTTGGTATGGACATTTGGTTCGGTTAGTTTCACTGGTTTTGCGCACTTGCATGTCCAGTCAGCCTCTATAGCCAATTTGTCTGGTTGGCTGGCATGGGTGTTGTTATGGTCAGTTGATATGACTGTTAATTGGTCATGGCATTTGTCGGTCTTGTTTGTTGGCCAGTTAACCATCATTGTTTGATGGTCAGTTGGTCCGGTTGATTGTGATGCTCTCACCAGTGATTCGATAATATGGCTCAACTAAGCACATCACTGGGGTCAAGGTCAAGGTCACATACGTTCAAAATGGCTGTTAGAATCAGCAATGTTAATGTAATTTTTTCCTTTTTTATGTTTTGCGATTTCTCTCGATTTCTCGAGTTCAAAGTTACTGGGGTCAAGATAAATGTCACCTACAGATCAAGGTCAGTGTCGCCCACACCCAACAAGGCATATATATGACCGGAATGATAAAGCATGAGACAGAGGGCGCGGGGGTCAGCGACCGGCAGCTCCCACCTCGGCCGGTGTCCCGCGGTCGGCTAAACGCGTGGTGCGCCACTGGAACGCTGACGAGCTAAAGGAACCACAGCGTAGAGGCGAGCAACAGTATTCAGGCCAGCAACGGTATTTCCACACACGTTACGCCATGGTTGCTGACATTTTACGACATGTTCTGCTCAGAAGCCAGTTGTTGTTCCATACTGCAATGAATTTTTTTTTACAAATGTATAGTACGGAAAATTTACCGTAGCCTACACCAGGCTACAATTATAGAGCTGCTGGTATTCACATTTGAGAATCTCACTACCCATTTGAATCTTTCCTTAACAAATGTAGAAAAGTTACCACGGATATACGGAAGAAAACTACCTTTCGCGTTTCTTATTACACACACATAATAATATGAAAAATTTACTAACTATTTTATTATAGTCCACAATTTCAAAAACAGAAGAACCAGTGCTGGTGCTGCGTTTACCGTTAACGTGGCAGCAACTACATATTTCGTTAAGGTCTGCAATATATAGGAAGGGTGAACATGTTAAGTGCCTATTGTAAATTGCTTGTGACTTTTAAAGTTGCTATTTTGCCATTAAACATAACGTGTAGTGATCTATAGGCCGTTCACGGTTTTGTGAGTACTTTGTGAAATAAACCTTTGAAAAATGTCACCGCTCATATCTGCATGTGTTTTAAGGAACGCGGGGACTGGCATGCACCAGTACAGTTGGCAACGACGGAGGAAAAGTAGTTCCGCGTCTTAACGTTGAATTAAAAATGTTGAGTAGTCGTTCGTAAAAAGTGAAATAATTCCTTTGGCTTTATATATTTTTTATACGCTAAAGAGTAAATATGAACAATTCTGAAAAATATTTAGTTTTGTAATAGTTTTACTTGACTTAGGCAGGAATAAAGTGAGCAAGTCCGTGACAATGTTAATTTTACACGCGGTGGAAGAATACACATGTGCATACAAATGTATGATAAGCAGTGCTTGGACAAGTGCTCAGTTTAGCGTGAACCACCTGCAGCAGTTTGTTACGGTCACCTCGCTGGGAACGGTGGCAGCACCAACAAGATGTGGCCGGTCGTTGTTCCTACATGAAACTCAGTACACAGCTACGCAACAACAAACGCAGGAACTCATTATGGTACAGTTGCTCCAAAATGTCGTAATTTCGTAGCCTTAAACCAAATAAATGAGGGAATATGGGATATTGACCAACGTTTCATCGCGTGGACTGAACTTCATTAAGTTATGGTAGAGAGCGTAATAGGTTTTGTTATTGCTCATTGTAGACGTGGCCAAGACACATCATACAGTTTCCCCTCTCTGTAAATTTTGGTTCGACCAGCAGGAACGTGGTGTATTAAGTTGCAGCTTCATCTTCAGCTAAAACCACCAATACGGTTTTTTTTTTTAAATCCAGGAAGATACTGAAACAAGACATTATAGTGGAATGGAGTAGAGAGGAGAGATTAGAGTGGCTTTTAACATCGAGGTCTTGAGAGCCGACGAGGGTGAAATGAGGTGAAAATAGATCAGCGCCGGAACGCAAGGGGGGGGGGATGGGAGATCCCCGAGAAAACACGCCGACCAGCGGCAGCTTCCGGCACGGTTCCCACTTGCGAAAAACCGGGAGCGGCCCCACCGGGATTCGAACCCGGTTAGCCAAGGTGGGAGGCGATTTATCTCACCACTACACCACCGCGGCCCCAACAAGACATTATCTGTGTTCGTGTTATAATTGTTTAGATATGCTTTAGGTTATTGCATAGTACACCACATACCAAAATACAGAAACATATGTACATTATGAAAGGTTGCATAGCATTTTTAAAGGAAATCATATACATTAAACCAGTTCTCTACCGTACTTTCTTAAACCTTTCAGTTTCAGTGTCGTATGAATGATCCAGTGCACAGGAAGCGTCTTTGCTGATGTGCAAGGTTCATAATAGATGACATTGTTCAACAAGTGATGTTCCTCACGTGTGACAGATACCAGTCGTTGTTGAAACTTTAGTCCGCTCACGGTTACTTCCAACTTCTCTGAAGCTTTGCTATGGTTCTGCTTCCAGGATATTCCCCCACCTCATGCAAAAAAAACTTAACCGAGTCTAGAAAATTACACCAAATGGACAGCGCACTGCGTTCGTGCGCACTCAGTGTGTTAAATTTAATTAAAAATAATATTTTTTATTTTAACTCAAGTATAAAACACTGGTGATACATGATATATTTAGGAAGCAACCGAACGCGTCGCAGACGGAGTGATTTTTCAAAGGTTTGATTGAAAAAGTGCGAAGAAACCGCGAATAGGCTATACATTCAGCTGTCTCATAAACAACCGCTGTCAGTGACATTACACACCGACACGTTTATGTCAACTCCGGCACACGACAGTGCGTTTTACTCAGCAGACGTCCGTAGGTTAGTTGATTGTACCGCCCGGGGTCTGGCCACAGACCACTAGTGGTCCGCGGACCACAGTTTGATAACCATGGCGCGAGGGCGAGCACCGTCCAAAGCAATGTCCAAACTATCTCCTAGTATGCACATGCCCGTGGCTGTCCCCGCCTGTGACATCACCACGTGCATACTAGCGTTGTCTGAACACCCAGCACAGTACACACATACTCTATATCTGGCAAGGACGCGAAGCTGCTTACTGCTTGGCGTACTTGCGCACTACGGCTGTCGCCATATTGGTTTTGTTTGTCGCCGTGACAGTTTACAGTTTGTAAAGAAGGATTCATTTTAAAATTAGATAAGCATATAGATAATGATATACGAAATGTCTTTAAATAGTATATAATTAATTTTAAGTCATCAATTTTCCTTTGTTACCCGCGAGCAGCTTCCGGATGTATCTACGGCTGCAATAATGCTAGAGCATATTTGAATTTTCCCGAAGAAGTTAAAATACGTCTACGATAGCGGCCACAAATACGAAAATTGTAACTTTTATTTGAAATACCATATTCAGCCATTTGGTTTTGCGTTGCATTGCTTAAATGCGGTTTTGCGTTGCACAAATTATCCGTGTACCCTATGGACAGAATGGACTGAAGTTTTGCCAGTTGCTGTGAAGAATTTTTTTTTTTTCGTTTAATTGGTAAATGAAAGCAGCTTAAATATTCAGCTAATTTTATGAACTATTTTACCACACCTACCAGGCCTCTACATCAATGACGACAAACTACTGCTGTCGTAGAAGTAGTGGGAACACAGTAAAGACAATAGTAGGGTGGGCTCGCACATCTAGAAAGCGCAGTATCGCAAAACGAAGATCTAAAGTAACTTGTGTCTACCACGAAACCATTTCAAAATACGTTGATTAATTTTCGAATTTCAAGTATAAAAACCGAGAGATTATCTGTCCGAATAGTCTGGGAAAGTATACATTATGGCAAGTATGCATACGGACGCATATACTTAACTAACACAGCATAAATGAACAGCAAATGATTGTTCTTATAGAATGGGAAAATTACAATTGGTGTAGTTGTTTTTACAATGCCGTGTTTATAAAAATGTCTGCGTGCAGCTTTGTTGGCACTTGCGGGCTTGTAACTAGGGCTACGGCATTGCTAGTAATACTGTAGTTATGGAAAGGACGCCGTGGGTTGAACCATAAACTAAAGATGCTGTAGACAGATTTTCGTCTTCTGCGCATTGATTTGTCCATCTCCAGTAAACTGCCAAAGTCACGTGGGCAGTGGTGATGAATGCGCGTGTTTACAATCGAATTTTCAACACACCCACCCCCCTTTATAAAATACTTTTACTAACTAAAACATATTCTAATGGTAAATGTGATGAACGTGTTTACGTTAAAATATTCAAAAGACACGCTCTTTTATGTGGATTAAATATTTTCACGAACAAAAATATTTTCTAGTTGCTTTAAAACTAAGTTAAATAAAGTAAGTTCTGCAAAAAAAAACATGGGACATAAAATGTTTTATATACTTTTCGTGTTTTAATGGAATTTATAATTTCCCCGAAAGCTTTTGAGTGAAGGAAGAAACATTTGAAAAGTGGCAGTACGTACCGCGAAGGCCGGTAAGTCAGCAGGAAAGACAGTGCAGACGAGCCTCACCTTGTTAGTTCCTCAGTGGAGGTTGGCGCAGCAATGAGAGTGCAGCCGTCGGCGATCTGCGTTTTAATCACGGCGCGGTAGATACGGCGCGATAAGCCGCCCCCAGCCGAGCAGCTCTCCACCCCGCCGTGACAGACGGCACGCGACTCTTGATCCCGCGGTGTTGCCACGTCTACTGATTTCGCAGTACATCTCCTGTTGCTTTTTATCAACCTACAGATTTGTTGCTGAAATTTAAAAATAATTTATGCACACCACCTGATTTTTATCCTTTCCTAGTCAATTTCCAACAAAACCTGCCTGTTACGACACAATTGCAATGACACCTAGCACATATCCACATATAAATTTTATGTTGTAAGTATACAAATTGGCGACACTCTTATCGAGGAACTTTGTGATATCGAAAGCTATTGAAAGGTTACTCCTACCGCAGGTTGGGAAGATTAATGTTAAAAATTTGGGAAAGGGAAAATTTTCGACACTAGATTTTCTCTATTTTTTACGTGAAAAACAAGATAATTTCAATAATCATAAATCAAATAAAAATAACTTCGTAACTAAGTAAAATCTCTTTTATTATTCACGTAGCTCAAAATTTTAATCAAAAGTTACCTTTTGGAACATTGCGCATCTGGCGGAGGAAAATTACCCTATGCCAAACTCTCCCATTAGAAATCTCGTTTTGCTCCTAACCTGAGGAGAATAAACTTTACCTATGGCCATCTCAGAAGCGACTTCCTCTTCTTGAGTTTTTACTTAGTTAACATTGTTGTGAAGCGTTGTTGATTGTAAAGATGACTTGAGTGGAAAAGGGGGAGGGGGAAATCCGTAGTTACCATATAGGTCTCATTGTACGCAGTTGTGCCTATTCTAATTAAAAAAAAAAACTATGGCACATTTCAATGTAAATCTTTTTCCAGGGCAAAAAATTAAAATCGATATTTTGTTTTAAATTCATAAATTTGGTTACTGAAACGTCGGTAGTCCTCTGTTCACGATATTTAATTTTTCTGTAAAACAGTGTTTTAAACTGTAGCAAAAAAACTGTATTTTTCTGAACAGATGGCTGTATTGGAAACCTATAGTCGCCGTTGAAAACTCCGAGGAGACGCAACACTGACAAAGCTTCTCCGTGCTTTTTTCTATCGCCGCCGCGACGCTTCCTAGCGCTCGGACGTGACCTTGAGGAGTTCATTTCTTTCTTTTTTTTACTGGGGATGCTTCTTAAGTGGTTGTAGCGGACCAGAAGCATTGGTATTTTCTCATTTATTCATTTGTGTCTAGGTACATATGTTTTTGCCATTTTAATTTAATAAAAGTTTTTTCCCTGGTTAAATGAACAAGTCAAAACAAATATAATTTTTTTAAATTGTGACTTGTTCATTTCTTAATAATTGTATAAAAACTTTTTAAAGTTTTTGCGATTTTTTCTAATTTTTTGGGTTGAAAGTCATTGAAGGTCACGGGCATGGGATAAAGGTCATGGGTAAAGGTGAAGGTCACCTACATATAACATGGTGGTTGGGTGACGTCACAACATGACGGCCGGCCAGCGCCTTATCCCCGATCCCCATATGACCCTATATAATACATTGCCCCAGAACGCAGACCATCATTCTACTGTGTTTCTTTCGAAATGCATTATTCTATGTACATATCATACATTTTTGATAGGTTTAAACCTTATTCAAAATAATCGCTAGATGTTCGTTCCCTACAGTAGTGAGCATGTGTTTTGTGAAAGCTGTTTATGTAATCTCTAAATACCTGTATTTCTGCCTCTCCAATATGTTTTGTGGTTTCCTTTCCTCTTTGAATACCTCCTGTATGTGTTCTTGTCAACCCAGGCTTCTTTTTGCTATGAAAATTGTTTGCTGGCTGATATTCAAAACACCAACATAAAAGTCCTTGCAAACTCTTATTTTTCACCCATTGATATTAAAGTAGTACCTAAATGAAAATGTTCTTCACCTGTTCGAATTTTTATTTTCCTTTCAAAACCATAGCTTTGCAATTATTTCTGTTGTCCTATTATAAAAAAAGGAATTTTTCATCGTCAATATGTGAACAACAATCCATGAAGGCTTCGTCAGTGGTTTCATTGTCATTTTCACATGCACATTTGTTTATCCCTTGAGTGATCTCCCTCAATGGCAATTATTCTTTCATTTACTTCCCGACTACTACAATGTTTGTATGCTCTACCTGATTGTTTAAGGTCTTCCGAACAGTTTGTTTCCACAAGTCCTTATTAACTTTCCTTTTCCCCGTACTCTGGGTTGCTTCTGTTTATATCTTACTTTCACCAGTGCTATCCACTTACGCTTCTTCTCCATGCTGTGCGTTTCCTCCGGGCTTTTCTAAACATGCTCTTGTTGTGATTACTTCATCATCTTCTACCATGTGTACCAATTCATCTCCTAATACGTCAAAAATAAACATTATTTTGTCATCAAGCCTAAAAGTAAAACCAATGTGTATTCGAGATTGTGAATGCAAAAAAAAAAAACATTAAGTACAGTTGAATACAGAAAATATTTGATCTATTATTTAAATAAGGCCTAAGAAAATACGATTGCAACATGTTCACATACAATTAATTCATAATTTCATCTTTAAGAATAAACATGTATTTACAAAGAAGACTGAAACGAAAATACAAACAAAACTTACTATATAATTAATACGAAACTGGTATTACACCATTTATGACATACGAAATTAAAACACTTTTGGTATTATTATTATGGTAGTGATATATTAGTTTCTTCATAATATTTGTTTCCACAAAATATTAATATGTTTGTATACTTTACAATTTCAGTAACGAAAAAACGCAATTGTGATTTGTTCAACATATGTCACTTACACTTTGATAGTACATAAGTTAAAATAATATTTTCCTTGGGAAGGTTAAATATAATAAGTAATGAAACAATACTTATATTCAAATATCCTTCCGTAGAACTAATACACAATAAAAATGATCGTGGTTAAGTTCAATGAACTTAAATTTCTGAATTAGTATATGCAATGTTTTGCCAGTAATTTGGAAAATCTTCATCAAGATGTCTTTCGTGTTCATTAAGAATATCCGTGTCAGCCATTTAGAAAATATATTCATAAAAATTGTTACTGAAACAATGAGTTTTGTACGCAAACGATCTTACCTTCCAAACAACAAAGCAGTCACAATAAAAACGTCGCTCTTGCATGGCACAGATGCACTGAGAAAGACTGCTATTGGAGTTAGAACACTGTGGTTGGTGACATTTGGAGTTGGTACAGTCATGGAGTTGGAACATTACTGTTGTGTGTATGCTCGATGGTAAGCAGTTGGAACATGCTGTTTCTAAAGTATGTGATTTAAATTATTTGACAGCACTGCTGTAATTGGGCAAAGAAACAGGAGTTAGAACAATTCAATCAATAAAACAGAAGCATCAATAAAATGAAGTTAGAACAGTTCGGCTCTAAGGCAGCGTGCAGTTATTCCGTTTTGTAGGGCAACTGTGGTTTAAACAATTATTTCCAAGTCCAGGGCTGTTGGAAAAGGGGACATTTGCTACTCGCCAAAACTCGCTATTATGTGTCAAAGACTTTCCGTGACATAACTGCAGATTTTAATTGTTTAAGCAAGTTGGAGGCCACTAAATAATGTTGTACTCTATTTTTTTTTACGGTTACAAGTTTTATGTGTAAAATTTGCGTATAGGGAGTAACACGTGTAAGTAAACACTGACGTAATTGTTTAGGAACTAACTTTTGGGAAGGTACGTTTTATCCTGCACCAGGGGTGCCACATTCTCAATTAAATAAATAGTAATTATATATTTATACATTGTATACAAGTTGTACATGACCAAGTACATGAGTATAACCAGTAGTACCAACAAGTTTTCTGAACAACCATAATTCATCACCAAGTTCCAACTCAACTTTTTTTACGAGAAAACATTACAGGAGCTTGAGCTACCGACACAACAGCAGTTTGATTTAAAACAGATTCGTGTACAGCAAAAGTCTTCCAACATGTCATGTCTCGGACAACAGTTTGGTTAAGGAAATTCACAGCAACACAAGGACTATTATTAGCTCTTCTAAAAAGCACATTTTCAAAAGAACTGCTGCCGTGTCTGTATCTCAAGCTCCTGTAATGTCCAAACGTAGTACAGTACCAAGTAGAAGTCACGTGGGCGTGTTCGATAATAAGTTTCGTCCTGAGATGTGATATCGCAACGGATAACGTAGCGTCGTCAACAAGAGTACTACAATTTGAAAGCAGTGTGTTGCTGCTTTAAGAAAATACAAAGTAATCTCATACCTATTAGAACATTTTTGCTAAATGTATTAAAATATGACGTAGTCAATATAGATTCCTTCTAATGAATCTTCTGACTGCGTATGTACCTGTCAACGGAAGAATGTATCAACAAAAGCAAATCTGTTTAACAGTTCGTAAGCAAATATATTTTTCTCCCACTACTATCCTCTCTTAGTAGATAAACGAGATTACTCACTGATACAAAATTTGAACCTTAAGTCATAAGAAATACGCAGTTTCATGAGATAAAGCCTTTTTTTAGACGCAGTTATTTGTGTATCTGTGGCAACAGGAAGATACTTGTAAGAGATGACGCAGAAAATAAAACCCCGCCACCCACGGCAGAACCTGAAGGTCAGCTGTCGAGATATCGAACAAAGCGTGTTTACTATGGAAAAGACGTGAGTAAACGAAGTCCGGAGACGCGCAGCAGTATCAATGAAGCAAATCACCTGTATACATATAGGAAAAGTAGTGCTCGGTGTTTACTGTTCGTGTGATGTTAAGTCGTAGAGATAAGCTGCCTGTGATAAATGACTATTTACTAGATGGATTATGTATCTATTAAAAGGTCTGAAAAAAATATGTAGGTGTTACAAAGAAGACTACGTTTCACACATTTCAGTAGTCCCATAGTCATTGGAAAGGAGAATGAGGAAGTAGGAGGGGGGGGGGCTGCCAAGGAAAGACAAGCCCCCCTTAATACTTTTTAACCGCCACTGAATTTCAACTTATAAGTGAATTAATTTATTGAGAAAAGACAATTATCCTATAATAAATTACATCCGCGAAAATGTACGCTACATACAACTCGTGTAAATCTCATTAATATTCATTTTGGTTTCGTGTATTTTCCTGCCTGGGCTCACGGAAGGTGGATTACACATCTGTTTTTGCCCCGTCATAATAAAAACGCGTTATCGTTAGGTTTAGGGATGAATACGTCCACCGATATATTTTTGACGTGTCACAAGTATGCCAGCTGCACCTCAACATATAATACACCCGAATTCACCCGCCTTAAATATGTGGTCACGTCATATCACATTAATAAAAGTTTTCATTGTGCGAGTTTTAATATTACATATTTAGGAAAAATTTCCTCAGTAAACAGTAAACCCTTTTGACACATCTTTTTGCATGCATTATCAAAATTTGGTATTTTAACTTCGTCACGCTCTGCTATAATACGTTTAAACCTACATGTTTACGCCCGAACTGGTAATTACAAACAACGCTCCCGAAACCTTCTGCGTTTGTAAGCAGCGTGTAGTAGGAAGTCTCCAAGAAACTTGTTTAATGCACATCATACGTCTCACACGCTCAGAAATACGCCGATATCAAGCACAAGATTGGAAAAGAAAATACAGGTTGTGCGAAAAGTATTTTCCTGATTACAAACTTTATTCATACACACTGTTTGTGAGCTACAGATGTGAAACTGGTGCCAAAAATGTTGGAAAACTAACCACCTTTTCGTGTTGCAGGTTTCAGTAATGTGACTGTGGTGTGGCAGTTGCAGTGACCAGGAAGCCGGGACATCTTCACAAATCACGGAAGAAGCTCAACGTTACATCTGAACCCACGAGACTCGGCCTCAAATAACAGTGCAGAGGAACTTTCAGACAACGTATGAAAAGTAGCTGCTCGATGTCAAGAGCATTATTAAGTCGTCGTATGACCAGTTCAAGAATACAGGGTATGTCAACTCCAGCTGCAAGGGTGGAAGCAACGAGACAGTCTTTTGTGTGAAATCCCAAGAAATCAGTGCGTAAGGCCTCGCGTGAATTACAGATGCCATAAAGTTCTCTTCCTGATATCTTAAACAAAAGTTCATTGTTGTGCAGATTGTTCAGGCTTTGTTGCTCAATGATGCCATGCGTCGGTATGGCTTTGAAGTCGAAATGTTATCACGTATTGAGGGCGATAATGGCTATCTGAAACGCGACGATTGTTCTGGCGAGGCGATCTTTTTTGTCAGTGGTGTAGTGAACTGGCATAACGTGCGTATTTTGGGTTCAGAGCCACCTGGTGAGGTGTCAGAGTGTACCAGAGGCCACCCAAGGGTGGACATGTTGCAATTGTTTGCTGTTCCTCAGTTGCTTGAGTATCTCCCAGGTGTCATTTTCCAATAAGAATATCGACTAGATGTGCTACGTGCTACGAAGGGTGCTCACGTGGAGACTTACTGATGTGTTGTCCTGTTGCAACAATATGCTTGGTTAGATTGCCAACATTTTGGCATCGGTTTCACATCTCTATCTTACATTTAGCGAGTATTAATAACATTTGTAATCAGGGAAAGTCTTTTGGAACATTCTGTATGTTTGCAAAATTCCCATTTTACGTATAAATGTTTTTATTTTCAAGTGTACATGGCAAGAGTAAAATATATTAACATATATATTATCAGTGCTGTTATTGTTATATTAATCAAATTTAAAAAAAAATATTTTATGTACGATATAAATCCGGAATAAAATTATGTTCTCAATTTGCATTAAGTTCACATAGCGTACTTTTTAAGTATCTTATATTTCTCATTTAACTGTAAAATCTGTCTCTAAAACTCTTATTCGTGTTCAAAATTTCGACTCATAATCAACTAAAACGTTATTTTCAAATAACTAGTGATTAGCTAAAGAGTTAGTTTTTATTAACAATTATAATGGAAGTAGTTACTTAGAATTAACTATTTATTAAATAACTTTCTTTTTAACGTATACTTTTATAAAACATTAGTTTTGTTATCTAGGTCGATACAATTTTAAAAGGCTGGCATCAGTTTTAAATTACAAGTAAAGAGGTAACACATACCTTAAAATAGCATTGAACTGGTAATATGCTATGCAGAATCAAATACAATGAGTTTTTTTAATTGCTTTTTTGTTAATTCAAGGGAGCACTTATTTTTGTACAAGGAATTAAAAAGTGTTTACAGTTATCTTCAACGTAGGTAACGTTAGGTAACCGTTTAAGTCACTTGGAAATGTGTTTATCAGAAAATTTGTCAAACTTTCCACTGAAAAATTTCAGAAAGGCCAATTCAATTAGAGCCAATATATGGTCATCTATTACTGATAGATTGGATAAAAATTATACGTACGAATTTTCCAAATAATTTATGCGAACGTTTCTGTTTTAGTTATTAACTATAAATTAACTATTGGCTGGGAAATCTGCTCTCTGCCAAAAAATACACTAAATTCTTTTACGCATGTGTATATATACACATATGTTATATACCGAATGTGACTAATTTCAACCAAAGAAATTCAGCTGTGAAGGTGAATATATGTATGTATATATATTACCTATGCTATAAAGTGAATCATAAGGGCTGTTCTTATCCTTCAAGCTGGACCAAAAGCACTAGTTTATTAAAAATATTGGATAAAATATTTAAGACTAGTTACCCGGCCCGGCTTCGCCCGGGTAAAATTTAGTTTTTACAGTTATACACTAATAAATTAATTGGGAAAAGACAATTACAATATTATACTATAGTAAATTAGAAAACTACTATCATATATAACATACATACACGTCACGCCTGTCTCCCAGAGGGGTAGGCAGAGATTATGGACTTCCATTTACCACGATACTGACATAGTACTTACCTCCTTCGCTTAACCACATCCATACATCTCTAATATAACAATATTATATGACAGTGGTTTAGAAAATTTCTTGGTATACAACATTAATTGTTTTGCCTCCGACCGCCAGCACAAAAAGATTTCTGTTTGACGTGACACGCGAAAGGGCTACGTATAGTTGTCCGTGTGAAAAACATGCTCCACTAAAATCCGCTCCAGCAACATTAAGTGTTTGACCCTGTGTCTTATTTATGGCCATACCAAAACAAAATATTATTGGAAATTGGACTCTTTTAAAATTAAAAGGAAAATCCGAGGAAATAATTGGTATTCTACGTATTAAAACAGTTTCTCCAGTACCGCAGCCAGTTAGAATAGTACCTTCAATAAGAAAATTTTTTAAACTTTTTATTTGTAATCGAGTCCCGTTGCATAATTTCGGTGGATTTATATTTAGCAATAAAATTATGGGAACGCCAACTTTTAAAAACCGGTTTGTGGTGTGGCATGCCAGAAGGATTCAGTTCATTAAGAAATTCTGTGGGATAGTGCACAGCGTCTTCACTGTCGAGTACTGTATCTACTGAGTAATAGACTTGTGTTTGCGCATTGCATTTTGCGAGCACTAATTCATAATTTTTTTCGACTTGTTCATTAGTAGGCGATAATATCGCTCTTTATTTGAACCACGATAGTGTCATATTTTAAAGGTCGTGTATTCCAGGGTATACGTTATCTATCGGTTGCTGGTGGTCAGTGAATAAAACACATATATCACTATTGAGAGAAATGTTTTCACAATCCATTGGAAGCTCTCAATTTCTGACTTTCAGTAGCACGTCAGCAAACATGCTGTTATCTTCTGAAGACATAAGTACTCTCATTTTTGTTTTGAGTGCTAGTTTTGTTACGTTGGGCCTAAGATACGATCTTTTTAATGATGCACTGACTTCATCAGCTCTAGTTCCTCTCACCACCACCGGCAATATCTGACGAAAATCTCCTGAGAATAAAATTGTGCAACCACCCATAGGTGTATTTGTATTTATTAAATCACCCATGGTCATATCCAGAGTTTCGACGGAAGTTTTTTGCGAGATAGTAGCCTCATCTAAAACTATCAATGAACAGTTCTGTATTAGTTTAAACGTATTACTTTGTATTGAAATGTGACATACGCTTGTACCATCATCACAAACGTTCAGGGGAAGTTTAAATGTCGCATGTGCCGTTCTTTATCCTTCTAAAAGAGTGGCTGCGATGCCAGGTGATGCTACGGCAAGAGCAACATTACCTCTAGATCTAACTTCAATGAGAAGCAAATTAATTAAGAAAGTTTTACCTGTGCCACCCGGAGCATCGAGAAAAAACATCTTGCTTTCTTTGTTTGTTATGGATAAGAGCAGGGCATCATAAACTGCTCTATGATCGGGTTTCAGACTTGGTTCTTTCTGTCTAAGGGTTTGTAAAAGCCGAGATTGATTATACGACGTCTCCCTCAATAATTCAGTAATGTTAAGGTCTGAAATAGCGTTAACTGGCTATGGAAGATCAAAATATGTGATGGATTTGCCTGCTAGAGATTCTACTGTTTTGTTTACTTCAACTAACACTTCGTCTAATATGTTCTGATTATAATTTAAATCTTCTAATCCTGAAGCCCTCCGTAGTCGATGTAATATATCTTCAGACATACATTCCCGATAATTATTCCAAAGACTCAACAGGTCAGTGATTTGGTAGAAAGCTATTGATGGAAAATAAATATCTAAGTGATCCCGCTGAACTGCATAGTGCAGCTTCCGACAGTGTGAATTAATTTATTTTGATAAAGATTAAGTTTTTTATGGTTAGAAAAGACAGCGAATTTTACGTTTATTTTTACTGCGTAATTTAAATTGTAAATACGCTTATTACCACTTATCTATTAAAGATAGATGTATTCTACCACTGACTTTTTTGTAGAACATTTAATTCTACACAATTCTTTCGTACATGATTGTGTTATATTTCTAAAGGATTAGGCAGCGTATTCCATAAGGGTGGCAAACTTTTTTTCGGACTTGATTCACTAATACCATCAATGTTCAGCTCCTATAAGTGCTAGGGCTATTTTTAATACACACAAGCCTTTATCGATAAATGCATATCATAACAGTAAACACCGCATCCAAATCCGTTCAGTGGTTCTCCATATTAGCGCAGTCATACAAACAGACAGACGCGCGCCAGGGACTTCCTTTTATATTATGTAGTGATGGAACACGGAGCGTCTGAATAATGTATAACGGAACTAAGATTTGCAAACACCACAACACCTGTTTGTCGTTGTCATCAAATAATTTATTGAAAATAATCATTATTACTACAATTATTTCTACCTAATCTCCATGACGCGGTAGTATACTTGGGGATTAAAATATAGATTATTAAGCCGCATGTCACAATTAAGGTTACACATTATCCGAGCGCTCAGTGTTCCATCTTAAATATTTTCTCCAGTATTTGTAATAAACTAGTGCTTCATGTCTAACTTCAAAAATTTGCACCGCCCTTAGGATTTACTTTAGACCATATGTTAATGTTTCCGCTTTTTTTCGTGAATAACATGCAAACGAAATTTGTCGGTCGAATTTACATCCTGCATACATATATACATTCTCACACCTATGAGCCATTACATTATGACCACCTACCCAATACGGTGTAGAACCGCCTTAATCACGCAGAACCTCGGCCACTCAGCGATGCATCGATTCAACAAGGTGGCGGCAGCTATCCTGGGATGTCTGATACCTCAAGCGCAACAGCAGACCCTCCACTTGACGTACAATGCGAGGCGGTGGTGAAGTAGCACGAACCCACTTCTCCAAGTCATACCACAGATGTTCAATTGAGTTCATACCCGGACTATTTGGGGGCAAGGGCATTAATGAAAATTCACTGTCATGTTCCTCGAAACAGTACATCACATATATGGTACTGTGGCATAGCACATCGTCCTGTTGGAAGTGGCAGTTGTCAGTACGGAATACTGTAGACATTAACGGATATACATGGTCTTCGATAATGTCCAGATACCAAAGAGCTGTCAGGGATTGGTGTGTTGGAATAATGTGACCTGATGTTCCCACGAAAACATTGCCTAGAACATTACACCTCCTCCTCCGGCCTGTCTCCACCCAACAATGCACCTAGGTGACTTACCCTCCGATGGTAATCGGTGTGCATGCACTCGGCCATCGATGTTATGAACCAGGAATCGGCGTTGGACGAGGAGAACATTTGTAAGTCAACCAACAGTCCAGTCCGATGATTCGTGCCTACATCATGCAGTGCTGTTGATGACGTGAGCGAGTGAGTGAGTGAAGAGATTTGGGCGGCTCTTAACATTGAGGTCTTGAGAGCCGATCAGGATAAAGGGAGGTGAGAATGGAGCAGTGCCGGAATGCAAGAGCAGGGAAACGGGCAATCTCCAAGAAAAACCGCCCCACCAGCAGCATCGTTTGGCATGATTCCCATATGCGAAAATCCGGAGGTGACCCCGTCGGTAATCGAACCCGGTTCGCCTTGGCAGAGATGAGTAGTCTAACAACTACACCACCGCGCCCCGCCGATGACGTGCAGTCAGCATAGACAAACAAGTGGGTCTTCGACTCCACAGTCCTATTTGTAGCAGTGTTCGATGAACTGTGCGCTGTGAAACATTGTCTTGGTCACAACTGTTGTACCTCTGTGCGATTTCTCGAATTTTAGCCTTGCGGTCGTTCTTAACAATGCGCGACAGCATCCGCTGCTCTCCGGCATCAACGCGCCGGGTTCGACACAAGGATGGACCACGTGACGTTTCACCGCCAATGCAGCACTTTTGATACGTGCTCACAACAGCAGCACGAGGGCAACCAACAAGTGATGCTGGTACCAAGGTGGATAGATCGGATAGATCGGCCGCTTTTCCCATTCTGAACAGTACAGGCCAGTTCAGAGCCTTGCTTGTAACTGCAATGCAGGTGTCAGAGTAGCCCTTATCGCTCCTCCACTTCTCAGCCTCATTTGTGGAAAAAAACTTCAGGTAGGCGAGATCATTTAGAAGTTTGCAATTTTTACTAAGAGGTCACATTAATTCGTGTCGGCAGATACCAGAGGAGAAGGAAGCACAATTGGACTTGGCGACTGAGCAGTTAAACTTAGGACTAGGGATGTTCCTGGCCGTACAAAAGCGCATTACGCAGATTACTTGTAATTATGGTTAACAGTATATGGAAATAGGGCATTCACCCGGAAGGATTAAGAATGCAATGCCATGGCACCACGGCGGCCATATTGGATGGACATGAAGCCGAAACCTCCAGCTATGGCATTCCTCGCCAATGGTGGTGGCCATCTTGGATTTATCTTTTTCCCTCCTGCTCTTTCAATCCTTTCAATCCGTTCATGCTCTTGCATTCCTATTATTTTTTCTCACACTCTGGCATTCTATGCTGCTGCTCTCTATCCCACACCTGTTCTCTCTCGTCTATTATATGCCTTGGGGTTTTCTCATATTTTTTCTGACCTCCTTTATTTCCTTCCTCTTGCTTTTGGCATCCTCCATCTTGGATGTCCCCTCATCACCACCATAATCTGTAGGCAGCCATCTTTAATTCCATGCCTGCTACCAGAGTTTGCTAAGTTCTTGCTTTTTTACGTCCTCCATCTTTAATTCCCATTCCTGCTGCCCGCATCGACTGTTGTAGGCATCCATAGGGGCACCAACAGTTTCGTTTCTCCCACTGGCCACCAGAGCACACCACCACCTTCGTTTCCCCATCGCCCACCAGAGTGCAGCACCATTGCCATCGTTCCGCCATTGTAAGCGACCACCATCTTCTCTTCCGAAGTCTGCTACTAGGCGCAGCGCTTATTGGACGAAGTCCGGTGTGCAGCAGCGGGACCTTCGCCCTTACGCACACCTGTCTCGGTGCAGGTTAGCTACAAAAATCCAGAAAGTATGGGGGATCGTTCCAGCACCCCTTGGGTCGCGAGCTTAGCATCTTGACCGCCAGACCACCGCGAGATCCAAGAAAGGAGGATGTTAAATGTCGAATACGTATATAGCAATTACCGTTTTTGTACTTTGTATTATATATATATATATATATATATATATATACAAAATCGGCATTGTACAGTTAGGAGATGAAATACTCGCAATCGCCGATGCACTCCTCAGATAATAAACGCCCACATAAAAAAAGTATGCTAGTCTAGCGAAAAATAATATATATAACCGAACACGAGGCCCGCACGCCCGAGCAATAATAATAACAGAAATAAATGGCCATATGAAAAATTTATCGTTAAACAGCTAACTTCAGAGTATACACACACACAACATGCCGCGTGCGCTCCCTATGCAATGATAATAACAGAAATTAACGACCGTATTAAAATTGCCAACCTACGGTGAAACGGACTATACCCACAGGCAACTCCGCGCATGCATGTCCGTACCAGCGCGGGGCGAAACAGTGTATACAATACCTCGCCGCCGCTGCCTATTACTCGCCCTCACACTTTACCGTTCACATGATTCCTGGACTTGGGACTGGAGATGTACACTTCTCTAAAAAAACCACCAAGATTATTTATTACGCAAACATGTGTGCATATCTGCATGATGAAAAACCTCAGTGTCGTCGCAAGCATAGTGTACAGGTGGCTTACGAGTCGCCGAAAAGGAAATCTTCCCATTTATAAATAATCAAAGTGGACAAAGGAACTCACAGAAATATGACAGACAGAGAGGAAGAGTACAATATAGGTAGAAGAGCAAAGAGGAGGGGGCAGCACTGAAAAAAGAGTAAATGCAAATACGATGCAACCACCAGTTACTACTAAAGTGCTAGCGTGAAACGAATACCATTTCACATTCACAACCTCGCTAAGTGTTGAGTCCCCCAGGAATTGCGTATAAACCCCAGGTTGGAGACCCAATGTAGACGACAAATCCCATGCACAAGTACGTACATGAGTGATTGTGAAATGTGAAATAGTGTACATCACGACACACAGGTAACATGCCTGACAAGATAAGGATACCTCTTGCACGGACTACGGCATATCGCCATTCAACAGTACCACCATCCACCAAGAGTAACACTTCTGGCAAGATAAATATGGCTCTTGCATGTGCTACATAATGCTGCTGAAAAAAAAACATAATTGGAACGGATCACAGCACACCACCAGCCGACATCAACAGCAACTTACCTGACAAGATGAATATGAATCTTGCATGAGCTATAGTATGCTTCTAGAAAAAACACATCAACTGAACAAATAGTCACATACACACATATCATTCGTTGTGGGAGAGGGGAATGTAAGCACTTCAGTTTCGACAAGCCTGGGGGAAGTAACTGTCTCCTACTATGAACCCCTACCCCTGTTGCTCTCCCATGGACAGACACATTTACGAAGATACATATCTGTCCCAGACGTGCGTGTACAGAACATCATCAGCCATTATAACCACAAGGAGCGAAATTAATGCCATTGTCCAGGATCTTGCATTTGTCATCCATCCACGTGAGTGCCAGTTTGTTGGAACAATGAGTATACACGTCGTGAAGGTGCAACCAAATATTATCCACAATTACTCTCATTACTTGCTGATTCATCAGCACATTCTTATAATCTTCAAATGTCATTCGATTCTTAACTACGCATTTTTGGATGGCCTTGGCCCATTTAACATCCTTACTAGTGCACCGGTACATGCAGAGCTTGGCCCTCAGCCCAACAAACTCGATCATATCGTCCCGACCGCACTCATCCTTAAATTTACCAATCACCTTTTTGTTGGCAGGCGAATAACACGGATGAGCGGGTGGGTAGGCGCTAATGTCGAACTCGGACAAGAGTGTCGGGTTTGAGGCAAGGTCCCTGTAGAAAACCTTCTGTCCCTATCTGTACCACGAACAAGTCAGTGTCCATGTATATCAGCTACCATATCTAGGCTGCATGATATTATAATGAAACCTGTACATGAGGGTTTTCGACAGGTCGAGTACTGCAAATACGACAGAAATAAGTTTATCGAGTAGGATATTTCCATGCTCCAGTTTAACAAATCAGGGCTTTAAATTTTTCAATTATAAAAAACGTAAATATTAAAAATATTTTTAAATAATTATATCCTATCGATATTGGGGTGTGTCGTGGCTCCTTAATTGATCGGTTCTGTACGCACCTGCAAAGATGGATGTCTAACCTCTGCGGTTGTGATGTATTAGCAGTTTCCGACGGAGGCGATCGCACCTCCAGACGAACTGGCAGCACACAGTTCTAACAGCAACATCTGTTTCTTTGGTTGTACTATCCTGGTTCTTTGGGTGCATCGTCTCCGGCAGAGTTTGGGTGGTCGTCTGTGTCACCTCTGCCGGAGAAAACGTATCACTGCATCTACTGCGGCAAAGGATATTAGGCAGGTGTACCAGTTTTTTTGGCTCTTCAGTGTAGTTCATTAGCGATGTTCATAATTATGCTGGAATATACAAAGTACTGTCCATATTACGCAAGAAAAATACATTTACTTTGTACCCGTAAGCAAACCAAGACAACACAAAGAAAACAGCTGGAATATAGCTGGTTACCAACTGACTGTTTCCTTTTCGCTTTATTTCCTAGTAGTGAACAGTGATGCTACTTGAGCAACGTAGTAGCCACGGACTTAGATCATACGCTCAACACGGAATAAACAACCAGAAACGCAGGCAATATTCAGGAAGGAATGAAAACTTAAAAACAACCAGTTCCGTATCTGTAATTTTTTTGTGAATATTGATATTTGATAAGGATACACCAAGTTTTGCTTTACTATACAAGAGGTGCCTTCACTCAGTTCTGCTTCTCAACCAGCAAGGGATACTGCAAGTTCTGCATCTATAGCCGATTTTTAGAGTCAATTGTAAAACGTGACTGGAGTTGTTTTGGTTTTGTTTTAAGCTGTTGGTCGCTCGAGAGTATCGTAGATAATGAAATGGCGGCAAAAATCCATTTGCAAACAAAAGTGGATTTACCTAGTTTTGAAACTAGATAACTCATATATTCCAATGACATGCCTCTTAAAAATCTTCCGTGTTTACCGAATAAGATTTCATGATGCGCAAAATTTATAACAATGAGTGTATTAAATACCTAGCGCTTACTAACATTTTGATAAGTAAGCTATAAAAATACTCGAGGGTTGTTCCAGGAATTAATTTTTGTGGATTTTTTTATAGGTTTTTATTTGTTTATTGGTACTGCGGTGAATACAGGAGAGGTAATGAAATAATGAAAAAGTACACATAAAAANTTATAGGTTTTTATTTGTTTATTGGTACTGCGGTGAATACAGGAGAGGTAATGAAATAATGAAAAAGTACACATAAAAATTTTTGGTGCATCGGTTAAATATTTATTCTGAATCCCGTATAACACACAAGTTCAAAACGTGTTTTGAAATCGGTATTTACTTTTGAGATAATTTTCTGTGAATTCGAATTTACTACAGCTGTATTCTTTAAAACTTCTTACTTTTAGTCTATTTCTTATACATTACAGCCTGACAAGCTGAGCTCTTCGGTGGGTTTCGTTTCTGTAATTTGAGGTCCACCAATGAATAAATCAAGTCGGTAGGAACTTTTTGAAGTAAAAATATAGTACGGTAAAAATATTTCTTTGTTTCTGAAGTTAGCAATTAAAAGACAGATTGTTGATGAGCATGTATAATAAAGTTATGAGTTTGAACATGGTTAAACCTCATGACATTGGTTTGATTTTTCCTTGCACACGAAAAAAGCTGTCGGACATGTTATTTTGTGTCAAGGTCCAGTTTTCTGTTGCCATTTCTTACAGAAAAATTTATATAAGAATGAAAAGTAATTTAACACGTCATCCTACCCTCTGTGCCGTGTGAGACTCAGCTTCGAGAATGCGAAGAGAAAGAGACGGACAGCGTGGCACAGGCAGGAAATAAAGCTTTATCAAAATGGGAAGACGGAGAACTATTTTCCGTGAGGATTGCGTGAATTACATTTTTAGGTTATTACGTATGTGGAGGGGGCTGTCCCAGAGCATGGCTTGGGTAGTGCGTGGACATATTTGGGTCTCTGTTAACGATGTCTTGAGAGCCGATGAGGGTGAAACGAAGTGGAAATGGAGCGGTTCCAGAATGCAAGGGTGGGGAAAACGGGAGATACCCAAGACAACTCGCCGACCAGCGGTATTGTCCGGTACAACTTCCACGTACAAAAAATCCAGAAGCGACCCTACCGGGTATCGAACCCGGTTGTCGTGGGTGAAAGACGAGCGTTCTAGCCGCTATTCCTCCACGGCCCCGGTGGATTGGGTACAGTTTATTTTTAATAACACAGTAGAATCGTTTGTAAATAAGCATAGTACTTAGGTATTGCTGACCATTTTATCACATACATGGCATAAACAAGAACAATAATGTTTACATCAATAGGTAAAATAACAGGCTTTCCTATTATAATTTTAATTAATTTTGTAGATATGCATAGAAAACTAAAGAAGTCATTAAAATGCTTGCTCTTGTCACTCAACTGTCACTATAGATTTCTTATGTCACNGAACAATAATGTTTACATCAATAGGTAAAATAACAGGCTTTCCTATTATAATTTTAATTAATTTTGTAGATATGCATAGAAAACTAAAGAAGTCATTAAAATGCTTGCTCTTGTCACTCAACTGTCACTATATATTTCTTATTTAGCAACATAAAAAGGCATCATAAAAAATATGTCATGTTGGAAACATATAGAGAACGAAATACATTTAAATAGTCTATTTTATTGAACATGTTTCAAAATGTATTATTTTATTTTTAAATTAAAAACCTCAGGTCTGGGTCTTCAGTAAATAATGCAAGGGGATCTGAGGACTATACAGCAAGGCTAGTAGTGGGGTATATAAATATGATTTTTGACATTCATGGTGGGGGTAAAGCATTTTATACCACGTTGCCGTGTAAATATCGCTTTCACAAAAGACAACGATATCCAAACGGCATTTCCTTACTTATGTGAAAGTGCACATTGTTTCCACGGTGGGGTAAGTTCAGCATGGACGAGAGGAGGCTGGCGATAACTGGAGCTGGCTGTCCTACCCGAGGTCTTTGTCAGCTCTGAGAGTGTATTATGTAATAGTTGTTGACGAAATGGAGGTGTGGAAATGGAACCCGGAGGGAGGAAGCAGTGTTAACTGGCGGAAGCCGACCCCTCCCCCCCAACTATACATAAACAAGCCCTGGAGGAGTATAGTGGGAGCATTACGTTTAGTCATTCTCAATTGTATTCCGCAGCCTATGTTTTAGGCCTGTCGGGTTCCCCTGGAAAACATTGTACAATAATCGCGCTGTCCTGAATCTCGAAAGCTCAAACATAATCCTTCCTCTAAAGGAAGTCCGTTTACTCTGATCATCACACATCGACATGGAATACAAGGGGTGGTAAGTGGAACAGCCCGAGAAAATCATCACATTACAGCAATGTCTGCCACACTCCCTAAACGAGATTCCCCGTTTTAAAATGCTCCCGCCTAACGGAGTCTGGCTCGAACTGGAGACCACAGTTGCGTGAAGTTAGTAACCACTAGGCCGTGGCTCCTCGATAATAATAATTTCCAAATAAAAAGTGAATTTTTTTTTCTACTCCTTTAAAAGGAAATTCGCTTGTTTAGTGATCTCAGTTTATCACTCATGATTTCTCCAAACACAAATGAATATTCTTCCTGCAGCCACGGTTCATGTAGTGGCTATAGCGGTTGCCTCCCACCAAGGTGAACCGGGTTTAAGTCCCGGCGGCGCCGACCCCAGCCTTTCACATTTGGGGATCGAGCCCTTGCATTCCGGCGCTGCTACTTTCCCACCTCACTTCACTCTCATCGACTCAAAATATCTCACTGTTAAGAGCCGCACAGACCTTTCCTCTCTTTCACTTAATACGCTTCCTCTTGTATATTTTATTATTTGGTGGGATACGATTTAGGACAGGCAGAGTGGTGGTGAGGCATGGGTGGCGAAATAATGATACGGCAAAAGAGTGATAGTGGTAAGTCGACTAGAGCGTAGGCGGGATTTGAGAGCAGCAGAAGGAAACTTCAAATTTTCCACTTAGCAAGAGTAAGTAAGAAGCAAGTAGACCTTACTTCAAGGTCGTCACGCCCCTGTTACTACCGGGCCCGCGGTTGGCAGCTAGATAGTGCATCGGCCTCCCGCCATGGCGATTCGAGTTCGAAAACCAACGTAGCCCCGCTTGTGGGAAACGTGTGTTGCCGTGACCCATCGGGTGTCCTCGGGCTGCTCCCGCTTCCCCACGCTCTCGTATCCAGTCGCTGCTACTTCTTGATATCGTCACCACGATCGCTTAAAACGTAAGCGTTAATCGTCTTCCAAATCTGTCCACTGCAGTAATACTGGTTCTCTAAATCCTAATTCATCCGAAACTGGCGCTGGAATGATCAAAACTTGTGCACTTGTTTTGTAAACCTGATACAATGAGTGCACAACGTTGTCCAGATGTTCCTCCCCCATTCTTATTCTGCAGGTACAGAAATGATAACTACGATTATGGAACAAAGACGCATTATCTTTAGTACTGTGATCATTGAGAAAAATTAGCTCTCGAAATGATAGGCTATCGGTAAATGAGACGCGATAAAGCGTTGGCGCCCTGAAGCGTGTAAGTGGTGACAACGGTCTTCAAGGTCACTATAGTAAGTTCACCAGAGGTACACTGAAACTGTTAGGGTTATTGACACTCCTTTTAGGCTATGGGAATACCTATGTCACTGATCATTTAGAATATGTTTACGGATTGCCTAATCACTTATTACCTTTATGAAAATTGCCTCCTTGACTATCAGAAGCGTGAGAACGGGGGTACAACCATATGCGAAGTATTGAAACGCTTTTCCCGAGTCTTGAGCATGTAGTTGTGGTACGGATCACTGCGTGGCGCTAGTGTTGAAGCGTAAACGCTCCCAGCGCCATCTCGAGACAGAGGATGACACTTTGTGCGGCCTGTCCCGTGGAATCTCACCCCACCACTCAATGGGTAGTCAAACGAGTTTTTGTTGAACCGAGTTGCTTTCACAGAGGCCGAATGCATTCAAACATGAATCACTTCCTATATTGATTCTAACAATACGGCCTAATGTAAATAAAATATTTACGCAAAAAAAAATAGAAAATGTTTTCTTTTGAAAGTATATTAATTTCATACTTCTGTCACAAATAGTTATGTACGTCCTCATGTTGTATAGTCCTCCAATACCGATACACTTCTTATAGATTATGTCTCTAGCAGTTATAATATCCTGGTTCCTGCATTTATTTTCAAAATAAAACCTTTCTTTCCTATTAAAGCACGCTTCACGCTGATAGTATCACATATCAAGCATCATGCAAGTATCCACGTCAAACAGCATCATTTCACGTTGTTTGGAAATCAGGTTTTTACGAAACTTCTTCCGTAATGTAAATACTTACGTTGAATAATTTTTTCATTTAAAGGCGGAATGTTGAAATGTCATTATATCCGGCAAACAAATCGTCTTTTTTGATAAATCGTTATATCTGGCAAACAAATACTTAGTCGTTTTTGAAATGTAACAAATTCACGAGACGTAGATATACATACATGGCGAAATAAGTCAGTCGTAAAACTGTCTACTCCATCCGATATGTTAGGCAAAGTAACGGACATCACCTTGTCAATATTTACGGGACTATACATGAGACTATATATAAGACTAATTATCAAAAAAGTAAAAAAAAAAAAAAGTTGCTGATTTTTTGGGTCACGTCAGAAACATAGGCTTTACATCAATTTATTCAAAATACGGCTTAACAAAGCATAATTATTCTGGTCATATATAAGATGTTACCGTTTTGCGACTAAATGGCCCCCAAAAAAGTAGTAATTTGTTACATTGCCATAGGACTTTTTTTCCTCCTGGCTGACATGAAAAGTTCTGTTCGAAAATATGGCATCGTATTCACCCAATAACTTATACTCTGTAGCTTTAAAAGTTATTGATTTTAAATTTCATATTTTGAAAAATTGTTAACGGTGGTAAAGCTATGTTTTAATTATTTCATATGTAAACCAACAGGTCCGCCATTCTCGAACATTAAATGGTGGGCAGAGTTAATGATACAGCACGTATAAAAAACAAAGTTAAAGAATTTATATAGAAGTATGCTTATATGTATAATCCTTCAAATGCCCCAGTATGTTAAAAAATATCTTTCCTTTATATATAGCGTATTATTTAACACAGGATTATATTCCGGCATTAAAGTATACCCTAACAATGTAAATATTTAACTTCGTTATGATGCCATGAATAAGCAGAGATCTTTAGGTTGCACGCCTACCCATTGCCTTACTCATAAATCCGACAATAGCAAAATACCTTCACATAGGTGGGCCACTTACGTCTGAATTTTATTGCATCGCGGTAAATTTTTAGAGCATGAGTTCGAAGTTATCAATTTTATAATTAATTTTCTTTTATCGCCAGATTTATTGGAGCATATGTTGGTAAATATAAGGTAGTCGTGCACTTTCGCTCAAATTGCATGTAAAATATTTTAATTTCTCTGCAGAACACTATAAAACTGTTTTTAATAACGTACTATAAATGAAAAAAAAAACAGCAATGTAGTTACAACTGAATTTCTCTCGGTTTCTCATCGGTGTTATCTCCTATAGAAATGAGAAAATGTTTGAAAATTTACCACTTTTCCAAGCTCATTTATAAAAACCGCAGTCGTATCGTCTACATTCCGCCATGTATAAGCTACTAGGTATATGTTTCATCTTCAACTTTGGCCTTTATCAAAATGAAAACCTTTAAGATGATAAAAAAGATAAAACGGGAAAAGTTGAAGCAAAGTAACTCTTCCCCCACCCCCCTTAATAGGAGAAGTTTGACGGCATTCACTGAAAGCGTCCAGAAAATTTCGACTATCGAAACACCATATAAAATAACAACTAAACACATTATTTCTTTTCGTCCTGGGAGAGAATCGTACTGTTCAAATGCTTTATTCTTCTTAACTCGTTTTATTCACGTGGGTTGCATTTTGAAAATAAGAATATGCGATTTTGTTGCATACATCTAACCTAAAATGAGGGTATGTATTGTTATATGTCAATATTATGAAGCAAAATAAAATAATTATTCTCTATGGTGAGTATCATAACGCTTTAGCCAGATAATTGTGTACTTAATGATGCGCCGTATTGCTTGAGAGAAACAGTAGTTAGTGATGCCTTGTTGTGCTATGAGAACAACATAGCCACGTGGGTCCATGAATTACAAAGTGTTTGTAATTCAAATAACCGTAGAATAAAGAAGAAAATCGCAAGAAAATTCAGTGCTGTAAAACGTGCTTAAAATTATACTTTTTACTTCGCATCACGGTCTACCTATTACTTTTCTTGATATATGACTTTTTGATATTTTTTTCTTGGCGAATTCAACATACTGAATCGTTTGTTTAAAACGTTTACTGTTGCTCCTGAAATGAACCAAATAATCGCTATGTCTCAAAATTGTACAGTGGTGTGTGGCATAGTTGTTAATTATATGTTTGTCTTTCAAAAATATGTAATACTTATTCAAAGCTTGGTAACGATTCAGCATAATATTTTAAGCTTAAATCAATAAACATCAACAATGCTAAAAGTGGCACAAATTACCTCATTGTCTGGTACATAAACAATCAAATACAATGCCCATCAAAAATGTTATACAATTTATATTTACCAGAACAGCAACACATAATACTTTTGACACTTACATAAAATTATAATATTCTTCTGCTACCATAATGCCAGAAATTATTAAGCCACTATTACTATTTAATTGTTCAGAAATTTTACTAGGCAAATGGGAACACCACATAAATTTTACATAGAAACTGATGGTAGTAATATTTTACTAATTATATTACTATTAGTTATTAAACGTCCGGAGGTAGACACAAATCTAATACATGAAAAGAGCATAAAATTGCAGTTTAAAAATAAATATTTTAGTTAAACCAATAGAATGTGTAAACAAAAAACAATCGACTCGCTGATGAAATATTCAATAAATAATTGCGGATAGACAGAAATTAACTCGTGAAAAGCTTATGGTCCTGGAAGCATTGAAAAACCTGGAGTGGACCCCATACAAACCACCTATCTTTAATGATCCGTACAGATATTATTCAAATTAGGATATGTTTCACTATTTAAAATATGTACCTGACAAATATTTCAATCATATTTTAAATCACAAACGTTATAAGTAATGAGTTCAAGTAATTATGAGGTAATTATGTAGTGACATGGATACGGGGTAACATGACCCACAGATGATAACGAGGTTAACCGAAAATGTTCCATGAAGCTAGCGCTTAACTGATACTTCTCCAGGTGAACACAAGAAGCTGGAGAATAGTTCGAATTTGGCGGACTGGTACGGAAGTAGTACCGGAATGTTGAGGAGGTGAATAGTTGAAATAAAACTTAGACTGAAACTTCAATTGAAACTTGGAATAATACTTCGTCCAAAACATTATCCCTCTGGAACACATGAACAAGAATGTTCGCGGCAAATTAATTATTTGAGTTAGTAAAACATGGCGCGTAATACCGGAGAAAGACTGATGATGTGCTCACCCATCTCGGAGGGATGTCGCGACCGCTTCTGTGCAGAGTCAGGCAAAAAAGGGTATGTAATTTGGGGCAAAATTGCATTCTGCATTAAATGGGTGGCTGCAGATTCATGAAATGCATTGTCATCGGCTAGGTACTGTGCTTTTAATATTGTGGTAAAGTTATATTCATATCTCTGTATATTTAAATTTCTTAAACAAAAAGTTAAATATTTTTTTTTTTCGTAAGCAGAATTGTAGTTCTTAGCGAACAGCGGTGTTACGTGCTTTAAAAACTGTGTGGCTTGACGACTTTTCACGAAACTTGCATCGAGTGACACATACGACTGTGTAAGTGTGCTGCAAAATCTTGTATAAATTTTTTTCAACCATTTAATTTCATGGCAATAATTGTTTTCCCTACGGTACTCGTAATGTAAAAGCAACGTACGTAATTTGCTTGTGCGTAGTCTTGTATTAAAATATTGATTTCGGAGATATTTACGGCAGATAATTCTACTCATACATGTTGTTTAACAAAATTCATACATATAATTTAAAGATCGTTTAAGACACGCTGTCTTCTGAATGAAGGCGTAAAAACACTGTATTATCGAAAAGTCGCAGCTGTAAAATTTTTTAAAGGTGAACGTTCGAAACGTATAGGCGTTGCTTTTATAACGGGAAATAGAATTTTTCAATCTTGGGCTATTCTGTTGATGACTTAAATCAAACATATTTTCTTATGTCCTAGGAATTGTTGACCATAGTTAAAGGCATTAAATTGCGTCTAAACAAATAAAGAATCGTGAACATCAATCAATATTCACAAACCAATATTTTTTACTTAAGTTAAGGTGTATGTGTTTCTAGTGCTGATTACAATATTTATTATTTTTTATGCTTATCTAATGAGTATGCAGTGGACATATGAGACAGCTGATATAAACACCAGCTGAAAGTCACATAAATTTTTTTTTTGATATGCTCTCGCGGAAGGATACGCAGCAGCCAATGGGCTGAAAGTAGAAATGAAGCAGGATTTTGAAAAGTGCTCACTTTGCCGTAAACAGCCTTTACCCCCCCCCCCATTTTTTCCCAAGGCGCAACAGCCACATCACCTGGCTTACGGACTGTCCGACCCTGCGTGCAATAATTGTTTGGTACAACCAAATATTTGTTTGATTTCGTTAACTCCACTTTTATTTTCTCACAAAGAAAAATACATCTCGTTGCGCCCGCACACTTTACGACAGCAGGTGAATCAAAGAAGTTTGCAGTTCTGATCTAGTTTATACTCGATACACACATACAGTGCATACATTGTTCGCCCGTAGCCAGTAGCCTTATTGTATGTAAGTAACGTCTTTGTAATCTCGGCCACGGGGATAAGTGGTACGGCGTGAATATAAACACAACTCAATGATTTAACAAACCGAAGTATTTGGAAAGAATATATTTAAAACAACAGTAATTTCGACAGGTCACAGCAGTTTCGAACCTCTCTTTACGGATACTGCTCTGAATGCTGAGGCGTAGCCAGACATTTCTCAAGGAAGGGGCGGGGGGACACTGACTGAAGTGAAGGGAGGGAGGACAATTTGACACTACTAGGCCATCTGAGTTATACAGGATGGTGGCTAGTAGGTTATTTATTTAAATTACTTTGGTGCAGACTAAGGGCACCTGTGGTTGTTGCGTTAGGGGTAAACAAATACTCGTATTCTCCGTTATTTAAGAAACCGTTATTTTATTTGTCTGAAGGTAACATAGGTATTTACACACACTGGCGAGACTGAGCCCCCCTACAAGTCGTAGGCCTGAAGGGCTGGTGGGCTGAATACTATGCATCGGGGAAGGTTGTTGAAGGGAGATGTTTCTCTACTTATCTGTGACTGCGGCTTTTGGTGAGTTGTCTTCGTTGGTAGTGAGGCCTGGTGAGTTGGGTGGCCTTATTTTAGGTCCTTGGACTGGATCTCGTTGGCGTGTTGTACTCAGCTGACTTCTTCCTTCGACTTTGACTGACTCTCTTGGAAGTCCGGGATGGTTTCCCGGGGACTTTGAGTGTGTCTGCGACCTCGGCTGGCGTTCCTTGTTGGAGAGCGCGTCTCCTTGTCGACATCCGCAACGGTCCGACTCGCGTTCCCATCTTCTCTGCCTCGCACTGATCGATCGACGGTGAACAACTGACTCGAACAACTGATTCCCGCATCGGCTGACGACCCACTGACTGTACATCACTGCATGGGCCGGGTCCGAACTCTGGCCTGGTGATACGACTGTCTCTCGCACTAACTGCCTTCTCCGTCTCGCATCGCAGCTGCCAAACAACTCCTTCCTGTCTTGGCTGAACAACTCTCTCCCTTCTGCGGCTGCACCTGAATTTAACCCGTCTCCCGCTATATTCAAGTTAGCTGTCAGCAGTTTCTCGAGAGAGAAATCGGGAAATCCCCTGTGTACCTCTCGCGTTTTTTGTGCATGATTTCGTGTCTCGTCAGTGGCTTGTGCTCTCCAACTAGGGTGGAGGGAGGGTGTGGTAGGACGTTTCGGGGATTCCTGTGAGCTGTGTCTGCATTAATTCTCGGCGGGGGTTTCCCTGATTCCTTCGTCGAGGGCTAATATCAGCTATTTCTAGGGACTTACCCTGTTTATCTCGACTTTGGTTCTTCCCCGTGTGCCCTTATACGTCGGGACAGCCGCGAGGATATTCCTCTCAGTCTCAGGGTGTGAATACAGCGCAATGCTTATCCCATGTACCTGTCATGCGTCAAATTAAGACAAATTATAGAAGAAAAGTACCTCAGAATATAATACATTTCTCTATATTAAACAGCGGCATATTTTTTTATCACAGTTAAAGGATTATTAATAATTTTAATACAAATGAAAACTTTATAGAAAAGGGGGGGGGGAGGGGTTACAATTCCCCCCTCCTCACCAACACCCGTGTCTCAATGGTTATGGAATATGTTCACGTATGTGGGAAAAATTAAAGTAACATCTAAGGTACAATGAAATTTCCACTTTAGTTTGAAAACAAATATCTGCTTCCTCATTGCTATTCACAATGCATTCTTGTATTATACTCTGTTTAATTACGAAGGCCGTTTTGTGACAGTTCTAAGAAAGTGGTGCCAGTGTTGTTGCTCTGCTGATGTATCCCTCCGCCTCAGCTGTTCTGACACGTGGGAGCCATGCTGTTTGTTATGTCAGCTGTTGACATTACGAGGAGCTGTGACGTTATATGTACAACCAACTTGTTTCAGAAAGTATGACTTTTCTGATATAGCAGAAACTTCAAAAACTTCAAAATCCAAAATGTGCATTTGCAGAAACAATTTTAAATGCTTATAGTAAATGAAATTGTTCGAAAGTAAAATGTAACGAGTGCAGTGTTTTACACATGTGCTATATAATTTTAATTAACATTTTTGAACGTCAATAATTTGCTGCATAGGCCTATGCATTGGCTACAAGGTACACAACACAGATATATTTTGATTTTTTCTCTCATATTATATTTTTTCGGCAGAGAGAGAGAGAGNGGCTACAAGGTACACAACACAGATATATTTTGATTTTTTCTCTCATATTATATTTTTTCGGCAGAGAGAGAGAGAGTGGAAGTGTATTGAATGAGATAATTGAAGGGATACATACATAAAATTTAATATACATTTTATCTTTTGCTGTTAAACATACGTAGAAGTGGAAAAAGGCCGGAAATGAGGTTNCACATAAAATTTAATATACATTTTATCTTTTGCTGTTAAACATACGTAGAAGTGGAAAAAGGCCGGAAATGAGGTTGGAGGTGGGTTTATTCGTTATCATTATTTGTTTCATCTTCATTTTTTTCATCCATAGCATACTTTGATATTAACTGCAAATTTGAGCTTACACGATTGCCAGTTATATCTTTAAACTTCGTTTTTACCTTTTCAGTTAGTGCTATTTTCCTTATTTTGTTTAATTTTAATATTACGAGTTTATTCGTGTATGAATCACCAACAAAATGTATTTATATTCTGAGAGAAGCAAATATTTGGTACCTTACCTGTGTTATTCGGTGACACATTAAAATAAGTTACAGGGTTACTGTTGCTGCAACACGCTTAAAAAGGCGGCAACGCTTAAAGTTCGGACTTTAATGGTCATCGTGCCAAAAATCCATAGTTAGTTTATTTTATATTTTCTTTTGTATATTCTATCAAGACAAATGTGGCCGAAATGAAGTGACAAATCTAGACTCACGTCCGAACGCGCCTTGCATCTTTAAAAAATAGTTTTGCACATGGGAAAGTATAACATAACAGAGTAACTTGAATTATTAATGGTATAGGCTCAATAAGGGACAATTCACATGAACTTGACAAACTATAATAAAAAACAAAAATTTGTGGCGTTAATATTTTGACACACTTCAGGTACCATAATTAAGCTAAAACTTCAACCGATAGTTGTAAATCCCAGCTACCCTAACACAAACACACTGGCATATGTTTAGACTACAGAAACACTTCGTAATTCTACTNAGTTGTAAATCCCAGCTACCCTAACACAAACACACTGGCATATGTTTAGACTACAGAAACACTTCGTAATTCTACTCAAAAAAATAAAATCTAAAAAACTTCGGACATATGTGTGAATAAATAAATATCACATGACGTTAGGCACGAAATTGNCAAAAAAATAAAATCTAAAAAACTTCGGACATATGTGTGAATAAATAAATATCACATGACGTTAGGCACGAAATTGGATAAGCCTACAGAATTACTACGGCCTTGTGTAAATGCACGTAATGAATACAACTAATAAAAAAGTAAACTATGTATGAATTTAGCTCATCTTACCTGAGACTGCTGACATTGAAATTCCGACGGTTTATGTTATACAAAATTAGATATTGGTCGAAAATACGCCTAACATATCACGTGCTTCAAGGACCTGTCACTTCAGTAACAAGTAAAACACTTTTTGATGTGTAAATATATGTGTATATGTGTCCACATTTTTAGGCGATTCATTCTGGAAACTTTTATCAGATCACAAATATACATCGATGCAGGTGAGGAAGAAAAAAAAAAAAATGTTGCTGGGCCGCTGCCGTCACGAGAAAATAATGCAATATTAATGAAGCACCCAAAACAGCACTGCACGGGAAATAGTACAATAATTCGGTTCACTAAGTCACGGTATAAACATGGTTTAAAAAAATGAAAGTGATACGTATGCATTCTGTAGTGAGAACGTAGAAGCCAGGGAGTAACCAAGATGGCGTCGGTGACGCGCGAAGTCGGTTGGAAAATTCTCGAACACAACAGGCGAGCAGGGCGAGGCGTCTGCCAGAGCACTGCCTCCTCGTTCAAAATTTACGAGAGATGAAACTGTTAAAAGTACGAAGTAGCAATGCCAATATATTTTAAACACCGATTATGTTTCTCCAAACGCAATATTTTTTGCCAACTTTTGACCGGGAACCTTAAATTCGCTAATTTCTTTTGTGCGCACTATTTTCAGCAAGTGTTGCCAACGTAAACACATACACAAACATGCTACGAACAAGCTGATCGCAGGCACTGAAAATGGAGTAATTTGTCGTGACGCCGTTAAACAGTTGTTGGTTTTTCCTGTCAGAAAACGGCCTTCGTAAATGTAACACAGTATAGTAGATAAAAACGAAAGTACTTAAAAATCAAAGGAATATCGCGCAGTCACGTAAATTATGTCGTTGCAAAATTGTACTTTTGGCTCGTAAATAAACATTTGTAAACTGGAATAGCAACAAGTACCGTTAGCGGGGATCACTTTGTGACAAATTGGGGTGACTTTGTGGTACATAAAATAACATTCAAATGTCGCCCTATTTCATTGGAATGTTTCAGATATTCAGTGGTGCCAATTAAACCACGGAAAATTAAAAATATCCTCTTTGAGATCGAAGAAAATTTAAATAACTGTGGAAATATCCTGTGTCACGAAGTTTTCCCCCATGTCCCAAGTGCGAGATGATATATTTCACAAGCTCCTAAATTTACTTTATTTTACATTATTCAGTACCAGAAACAAATTTTTTTCTAGTACTAATGTTACGATGTGCAATGAAACAGTTTTTTGGCAATTTTAGAATTTCTTCGGAGTTCACAACTTGTGACAGAAAACAGAACCTCTTTTTAGGAGTCGGCCGTCCTATTCAGCAACCTGCTTGTAAAGTATGTGAAAGAAAATTATACACGCTATTCAAACTCTGCATCTAATTAAATCTGCGTATTTCCATATGATCTTTATGTTTTCAGTTGAAATTGTTCCATCGACAATGCGGACGTTAAGGTTACTCTTAGTCCACTTACAAGTGGTGTAGTATTCTACTTGTCACAGAAATACGGACGCACGTGCAGTGTTTGACATCCAACAAAGTAAATACTGATAGTGAAACCAACTGATTTTGATGCCGAAACAATTTCGGGTACCAACGATATAAAAGATTACCGCTTAACAAAACATTTTCACACTCCAAGCAAACCACTGATCTGAACGTACAATTTATAAAAATTAAAGACAATTAAACTGATTAGTTGATTATGCACAAGTACAAAATGTTGCGACAGTATCGAACCAACAAAATCGGCGTTTAGGAGAAAATATTGTTAAATATATTTTAGTTCAAGGGCACGTGTGCAGATGTTTAGAACAAAATCAGTTTGGTTGCGTGAACTAATATTTGTTCAGCGCAAGAAAAACATTTAAAACTTATGTACTTGTTACTAGAAACGTATTTTTTCAGAGTCTCGAAATCCTGTAACTTTTTCCTTGCTTTAACTTTGTGTGTGTCTTGAAATAAATGTATGGATATGTATGTAAAATTTTAATCTTTGTTGTTGACATTTTCTTTAGATGTATTATATAGGTTACATTATATGTCAACAATTCTTATTTTATCCATGTAGTAGGGAACTAAACTCTTCTTCAATTGTGGAATAACATAAAATATGTATTCTTATAAAACCAATCTCTAATTGATTAGGTAAGAACTGAAAAATTAATTGTAAACATATCATTTCTCCATATCTTGGAAGAAATTATCTCCTAATTGGACAAACATAAAGATATATATATATATAAATAAAGAAATTAATAAGCAAAATAGGACTGAGGCTTTGGTTGTATAAAATGTCGTAACTGTCTAAGTTTTGCTGCCAGGCACAGCATAGCGTAAATCAACAAAGCTTGAAATAACACTAAAAGTTTTATTTTAATTATTTTACTGCATTTTAAAGCCTGAGTTGTTAAATAAAGAAACATAAAAAAGAGCAGAGTCAGTATTCGTCCAAGAAAATGTTTCTATAAAACTAACAGCGTGCCTCAGATCAATCATACAATTTTGGGGTGCTCAATTTGCCCAGTCAGTCTATGGTTTTTGAATGTGTTTATTAAGTCATACATTAATACCATCGCTTTCGGTATTAAATGTAATTATAACCACACGCTAGAACGTAGTGTTAGTGCAGTGGGTTGACTGAAACAGGAAATATTATTCTGTTTTACGAAAGTATTTATAGGCCAAAATTCTTTAAAGTATAAAATTCTTTCTAGTTTGATAACGTGTTAAACGAGTGTTTTTCAGGTATCAGCAAGCAAACGTTCGGGCGAAAGTGTGCCATATATTTTTTAACCGGGGTTCCGGGCGACTAGAAAGTCAAGTAGTCCGCAGTGAGTAAAATCCCGGGACTGTTAGCATCCATTTGACATGACCTTGAGCCTGTTCCCCCTCCCACCTGTCCTTTCGGCCTTCAGTCTCACATTCGAAACACCAGTCCTGTGCCAGTAGTTAGTTACGCCCTTGCTTGCTTGACAGTGCTATATGCTAGATGCCTGCAAACCCGCGAGCTTCTGGCAGTCGCCACTAGGGCGACACGAAACAATAAAGCCTGGGGTTGACAGTCTGTACATCTAAGTCGTCTGTGCACATGGTCTTACTGGGCATCTGAGTACCTAGCTTTGTACAAGATTTCCATACACTCGTGGCGACGTTACGTGGGCAAACATGTAGCTGTCACAAGACATAGGTCTTTCTCTTTCTACGAGAGTCAAACACATACTCCTGTGGTATCTGCAAGGGAGAGGGAGTTCGTTCTCGGCTCTCTTCGAATGAGACAGTTTGCTATAGTTACTTCACCTGGCCGCACAACGGCGCCACGAGAGTCTGTGGACCGCCGAGGCCGTCGATACCGTGTAAGGGTTCTCAACACGATATCCAGACATAACAAGATCCCTTAAACTAGTCTGGGATAGTGGTGAATGCATGTTTAATAGTTTTAACTAACGTAACGTCTACTAACCTATAATACTAGTTAAATGAGTATTTTTACAGTTAAAATCAACCCGTGGCTGGTTTTCGTGCGCATGTGCAGTAGTCTCGGCCTAGATGTACACGCGTCTATGAATACAGAACCGACCACAGATCTACCTTACGTCGAGCCAGGAATATATCTGAATAATTTTGTAATGGCATCTCCCTTATTATAGTATTCTTAATCTGCGCGGTTAGAGCGATCGCCTCTCGGGAAGGCGAACAGGTTTCGATTCTCGGCGGGGTCACTCCCGTATTTTCGCGCGTGAAAATCGTGCCCGACGATGCCGCTGGCCGGCGGGTTTTCTCGGGGATCTCCCGTTCCCTTTCTCTTGCATTCCGGCACTGCTACATATCCACCTCGCTTCACCCTCGTCGACTCTCAAGGACCCCATCTTTCATTTATCTGCGGCGGCTTAATGCACGTAGTTGAGAATAATGCGAGCAGGCGGTGCGTTGTAAGCTCTGCTCAGATGTTTTAATTTCTGGCGGGATGTATAGNGGCGGGATGTTGAAGAGGGGGGGGGGGTAGCTGGGAGAGGGTCGCTGGAAGCACGTCAGTTGTGGATTATTGTCTGTCGGAGCGTGCGGCGACCCTCGGCCTACCCTGGCTCTGACACACCCTCTCGCAGCCCGAGATTAATGCGGACCTCCGCAGCAGCTGGTTATCTGCTAGACTTCACAAGCCACCTTCCCCCTCCCTAGCAGGCCTACCAACCAGCCGGCCCGCCTGCCCGAAGCAGGAACACGGGAGCTACAAGGGCGACACTGCCACGCGCTACAAGTGCGCCATCGCCGCTACGCGCAGGCCTCTGAACTGGCGTGCAGTGTTCTCGTCGTGCTGCGTGTAACTATGGCACTTAAGCGGCGACTCTATTGTTGTATTGGTGGAAAGTCTGTAGCAAGGCTTAGTGGCCGTCGCTCGAGTACTTCTGTGTGTACGTGGCGATTATATTTTCAGATGCAGCGCTTTGAGAAAAGTGTGTTGTTCTGAATCAGCTTTCAAGCCATTCATACGTGAAAGTGCGTAAGGGCGTAGCTCAATAATGTGTTATGATTAGGTAGAGCACAGCAGTATAATATGGAGTTTATTACATATAAGAATTATACAATAACTATTAGCATGACTATTGATCGGGGGAGCTTAATTGAATACCAAGATGTTTATTAATTGTATTAAGATTTAATACCTCACGCCATTACTGTTACAATCTAATTGGAAAGTCCCCACCTTGTTCATGTTGCCGGANAAGATTTAATACCTCACGCCATTACTGTTACAATCTAATTGGAAAGTCCCCACCTTGTTCATGTTGCCGGAGGCTGGTCTAGGAGGCGGGTAAGGACGGCCGGACACACCCATCTTCCGTGGTCTTCTCTCTCGTCGGAAAAACAACATTATTGAGCTACGCCCTTAGACACTTTCACGCATGACTGGCTTAAAAGCTAATTCAGAGCAGTGCGTTCTTTCCGTAGACCTGCACACTGGACGCACGTTTAATGGTTTCGTAATAAGAAGAAAACCCTGGAGTTGAAGCTCACAGCTACGCAGTTCGAGCGCCAGGCGCCTTAAGCACCCTCCCAGTCGGACATTTCTTTAACACCTCAACGTCACATCTGGCCACAAGGAAGCGTCGCGACGCCGATGTAAAGTAGCACGAACAACCTTCGCACGTTTTCTGTTTCCTCAGAATTTGTAGCTGTGACTACCTGGTTTCTATACAGCGATCTGCTCAGATAAGATACAGGTTTGTTGCTGTAGCTGAAAACACATTGTTTTACTGAAGAATAAATATCGTAAACAGAGGGCTAATTACAGCGATTTTTTTCGCTGACTTCGACACTTTTCGATGACCACATTCATGTTTCATAAAACAAATGTATGAATTGCCAACACAATATCGGTTTTCATTTTCTGCCTTGAAAAAAAAAACATCCACATAAAAATATTCCATAGTTTTTTTTTATTAGGATATACAGGACTACTTACTATGAGGACCATGACTGATAAAAAAAGGGGGGGGGGGCTTAAAATGCTGATGGCGACCACATCTCGCATCCGGCGAGAGTGGAAAACAGCCTCGCTGCCGTCGCCAAGGAATATATCTTCGAGAAGATATTTCTGCCGTTTGTTTGAGCGGGTCGCGCGCTAAAGCCGACATTATACGTGACCTGCTGCTATCCTCGTTCTTGCACAAGCTTCTACAAGGCCTGGCGTAGACGGCATACCAGCCGCTATGCGAGCCACCATGGGAGATTCCTATCTCTCAGCAGAAGTTGGCGTGTTTATTACCAGATGAACTTGGCAAGTGAGCAGATAAGTGCAACGTTCGTGACAAATGCGAACCCCACTCGTAAAACTGTAGCTAGCTAGTAACATGTGCTAGCCTATATAGGAGGGTGAGGTACAGAAATAAACATTTAACACAGTTATAAAATTCTGCAGGGTTTTTGGAAACCAATATACCGGATGATTCAAAACAGCACCGGCAACGCTTAGTATGTTGTGCGGGACGGCAAACAGAACATTTCTCAAGAGGGGACCCATGTCCGTAGAAACATGGTTAAGGCGATGCTGGGCATGTTCCCTTGCCACCACAACTGACAAATCTCGACTATTGTCTTCAGCGTACTATGCATGAGACTCGAGTGCCGTCAGAGGAGGACCTTATCGCACGAGTCCACGTGGCTACATAATTACTGTGCACAGAGTCACGTGCGCGTCAATATCTGCACCGCCGATGTAATCAAGTAGGGCGTCGATGATTCGAACCCCTTTTTAAATTCACTGCACGATGTGATGCTCTTGTGGGGTTGGTGGTGGTTCCGCGGCACAACGTGGAATGTACAACCATCGCCATATCTGAAGATTTGTCAAACGTTGACACCCCACAGCGTTATTTTGAATCTACATGTAGAATAATTAAGAAATGGCAACCCTGGCTAACATTTTTTGCTAACTTTGTAAGCAAATATTTTGTTGTGATGCATTACTATCGAGGCATTTCTTACACCTTAAGTCCACGTTTTACTGCAGCTTTAGATAAGATGGCAAAGAAATGAATCATTCCGTCAAAATATTTGCTGACATAATAGTCAAAAACTAACTTTTTATGATTGCCCTTTCTTGATAATTTTGGTCTCCTCTCTTTGGAAAGATGGGTTTATGAAATCGTGCAAATATCTGTCTGGATGTATGTCTTTTGTCCTTCTCCTCGTATATTTTTAACCCCCAGACAGGTTTAAATACAATTCTGTAGTGGTATGATGTCACTAACGACTATTGCAATGCAAACTTTTATGAAAGTTCATATTCTNTTTAAATACAATTCTGTAGTGGTATGATGTCACTAACGACTATTGCAATGCAAACTTTTATGAAAGTTCATATTCTTTACTTGCAAAACTGTTGATACCTCTCAGTACATAAGTATATGTGCATCGATCCACGTGTTTTGCGTTTATGACAATGTAACGAACGGTCACTGACCTCAATTATCGCTATGTTGTAATGATGCACTTAAAATGTACACACTGTTAGTAGCAATGTTTGAAGCACATAACACGCATACTATTTTTAAAATTATTGCAGATCACACTAATTACGAAATACATTAATGTTCCATAATTTTCGTGCTTTAATAATTTTATCTAGTAGACACAAACAATGGACATTTTCTGTATTTCTGCGAAAAACCCGACGGTGTTGTGATGNGTAAACAGTGAGGGTGTTGTGATGCCTCCTATGTTTGACTCGTCCATTGCGAGTACATTTGTCAAAGTCACATGGTAAACAGTGAGGGTGTTGTGATGCCTCCTATGTTTGACTCGTCCATTGCGAGTACATTTGTCAAAGTCACACAGTGAGGGTGTTCGGCTGCGTGAAGTGAGTGTAGAGATCTGGGCGGCTCTTAACATCTGGGTCTTGAGAGCCGATGAGGATGAAGCGAGGTGAGTATGGAGCTGCGCCGGAATGCAAGGCCTGGGGAGAAACGGGAGATCCCTAAAAAAAACCCCGTCAGCAAACGGCATCGCCCGGCACGATTCCCACATGCAAGAATCCGGGGGGAAACCCCACCGGAAATCGAACCCGGTTTGCTTAGGTGGGAGGCGAGTAGTATAACACTACACCACCGCGGACCCCTGCAGCGTGAAGGGGTGAAAGAATATCGTGTGCGAAGAGCTCTCATATATGAAGTGTGACGTGATGTATCGGTGACGTGATGCAAGGGTATTCCCACCAGCCAACGGCAACGCCAGCCATGTTTTTCAAATGCGGGGTGATACAACGCAGGGGATCGAACCCGGCTCGTCGTGCTGGGAGACGAGCGGTCTGACCACTACACCACCGCAGCCCCAGCGCGAGGCTGCAGGGGCCTGACAGTACTCAATCGTGGACGTAAGAGTTCTTTTACACACCTAACATATCTCAGACCAGCAGGGAATGAAACATCTAATCTTTGGTCTTCCAGCAAAGTGTCCTAACCTCTAACCTACTAAAAACAAATCATCCAAAATCCATGTATATTTTGTATATATATCCAGATTCAATAAATACCACAAATTGATACAGAATATAAGTGCATTTCACATCTTTACCTGTGTCCACAAATTATATATACAACTTCTTGNGTGCATTTCACATCTTTACCTGTGTCCACAAATTATATATACAACTTCTTGCCCTTGTAAAATAAAACCGTTATTACATACGACGTCTCTGCTTTTGGGAATCGTTTTGGCAACTGTCATAATGTATGCTTAACTTTGTACCGTCACACTAGTGTCGCCCTCCAACGAGTGGCGGAGCATGTTGTCTTATAAACAATACTGGCGTCTCCGCAGTAAAAAGCTGTGTGTCTTGTGGCTTGACGAGTTCAAATGTTAAAACGTGTGCGCAGTGAGAGTTCAGAAAAGTGTACCCCTGACGCCATCCGAAACCAAGGAGCATTTATCAGCGGATGAATAAGTTAAAAGAGACAGAAAGTGTTGCAAAGGACACAAGCAGTGTCAGACATTTCAATTACGGAGGAAACTGTTCAACAGGGGCGTGAATCCTTTGCAAAGAGCCCCAGGAAGTCGACCCGTATTGCTAGTCATGAACTTGACATTTCTCGAGCATCACTGCTCAAAGTCCTTCACGAACGTCTCTGTCTCTACGCGTAGAAAGTGACGTTACTGCAACACCTCCAACCAAATGACAAGCCACGTCGTAAAGCATTTGCTGTGAACGTGTTTACAGGCGTCGAGGCAGCTGCGAAATTCTATCACGGATCTGTTTCAGGAAAAGTCAATAATCATAACTGCAGAATCTAGGGCACATAAAATCCCCATGTGACCAGAGAACATGAACGTGACTCGAAGATTAATGTATGGAGTGGCCCAATAACAGAGTAGTGGGTCGTTTTTTCTTTGCTGAATGAACTGTCTCACGTACTATCTAAGGTACATGTTAGAACAATTCGCTATTCCACAAATCCGGTATATTCCCAACGTCATCTTCCAGCAGGACGGTGCAACTCCGCACTTGTCTCGGATTGGTCACCAAATTTATATCTGCGTAAACATAATTTATGTCTACATACAAAAGTTTGTACACTAAAGGCCGTCTGTTTTATATACAATATATGTATTGGATATTCGCATTATTTAGAATTGCTAGGGACAGGGACTTTTGAGCATAACATCACCCTTTCTTGTAAGTACCTGGTTTGCATAGTTGAATTTTGATACACCCATAAAGGATGTATATATGTGTACCATTCTATTCCTTGCATATATTGCGAAACTATGTCAATATTTTGATTAAATATGTTAAAACTCATTGCAAAAGTTTTATACATCTCATTTGTGGCAAAGCTTCTTCCGTTTTGAGGAAACAGTTTTATATCACTGCACGCATTGGGTTGATTATAATTTGCATTTTTCTCAATAAAAATTTGTGAGCTGGGCACTCACGGGAACCGCGTCCATAACACATGTTTTCCAAGATGCCACACAAAAGTGTAACCAGAGAAACGGGCAGAAAATTGCAATTACACTGAAGAGCCAAAAAAACTGGCACACCTGCCTAATATCGTGTAGGGCTCCCCGAGCACGCAGAAGTGCCGCAAGACGACGTGGGATGGACTCGACTAATGTCTGAAGGTATGCAGGAGGCATTGAAATCTGCGCCAATTTGAGAAAGGGTTGCATGTCTCTCACGTTTAATGATTCTCGTCAGTCGTCGTTTGTCCCGTTCTTTCACGATCTTTTTCCGGCCGCAGCGATGTCGAAGATGTGATGTTTTACCGGATTCCCGATATTCACGGTACAATTGTGAAATGGTAGTTCGCGAAAATCCTAATTTTATCGTTACCTCGGAGATGCTATGTCCCATCTCTCGTGCGCCGACTATAACACCACGTNCGCGTAGAAAGTGACGTTACTGCAACACCTCCAACCAAATGACAAGCCACGTCGTAAAGCATTTGCTGTGAACGTGCTTACAGGCGTTGAGGCAGCTGCGAAATTCTATCACGGATCTGTTTCAGGAAAAGTCAATAATCATAACTGCAGAATCTAGGGCACATAAAATCCCCATGTGACCAGAGAACATGAACGTGACTCGAAGATTAATGTATGGAGTGGCCCAATAACAGAATAGTGGGTCGTTGTTTCTTTGCTGAATGAACTGTCTCACGTACTATCTAAGGTACATGTTAGAACAATTCGCTATTCCACAAATCCGGTATATTCCCAACGTCATCTTCCAGCAGGATGGTGCAACTCCCCACTTGTCTCGGATTGGTCACCAAATTTATATCTGCGTAAACATAATCTATGTACACTAAAGGTCGTCTGTTTTGTATACAATATATGTATTGGATATTCGCATAATTTAGAATTACTTGGGACAGGGAGGGACTTTTGAGCATAACATCAACCGTTCTTGTAAGTACCTGGTTTGCATAGTTGAATTTTGATACACCCATAAAGGATGTATATATGTGTACCATTCTATTCCTTGCATATATTGCGAAACTATGTCAATCTTCTGATTAAATATGTTACAACTCATTGAAAAAGGTTTTATACATCTCATTTGTGGCAAAGCTTCTTCCGTTTTGAGGAAACAGTTTTATATCACTGCACGCATTGGGTTAATTATAATTTGCATTTTTCTCAATAAAAATTTGTGAGCTGGGCATTCACGGGAACCGCATCCATAACACATGTTTTCCAAGATGCCACACAAAGGTGTAACCAGAGAAACGGGCAGAAAATTGCAATTACACTGAAGAGCCAAAAAAAAACTGGCACACCTGCCTAATATCGTGTAGGGCTCCCCGAGCACGCAGAAGTGCCGCAAGACGACGTGGGATGGACTCGACTAATGTCTGAAGGTACGCAGGAGGCAATTCACATCATGAATCCTGCAGGGCAGTCCACAAATCCAATTTGCGCCAATTTGAGAAAGGGTTGCATGTCTCTCACGTTTAATGATTCTCGTCAGTCGTCGTTTGTCCCGTTCTTTCACGATCTTTTTCCGGCCGCAGCGATGTCGAAAATGTGATGTTTTACCGGTTTCCTGATATTCACGGCACACTTGTGAAATGGTAGTTCGCGAAAATCCAAATTTTATCGTTACCTCGGAGATGCTATGTCCCATCTCTCGTGCGCCGACTATAACACCACGTTCAAACTCACTTAAATCTTGATAACCTGCTATTGTGGCAGCCGTAACCGATCTAGCTACTGACCGCATCGCGTTACTCTGATTGGTTCCATACCTCTGTTATTTGCATACGCACGCCTATGCCAGTTTTTGTGGCTCTTCAGTGTATATACGCCGCTATTGTTTTAGCTAGGGGAAGGAGTGAAGGGGTGGGGAAGGGGAGGGCGGCTGATGTTCCCAGTTCATAGCCCTCTCCTAGAAATATGAAGGACGTATTAAAAAAAAGAAAATAATATAGTCAATAAAATGAGAAATTATGTCAATCAAACGGTATAATAAGACAGTAAAATAAAAATTCAGGTGTCTACATTTACTGTTGTTCTTCAGCTCAAAAAAGTTGTATAGGCGCTGCTTTTTCGTTGAAGAAAAATCCCCAAATACCAAAATGTATTTATGCCTGCGCCACTGACTTCAGCCGTTGTTATTTGGAAGAGCGAGAATCTCCTCTGCTAGCCGACAATCAGGACACGGGGGAGTGCGATACGCCGACGATGTAGGGAATTGTGACACCTCGAAAGTTCTATTCTCGCCATGACGCCAGCGTATCAAAATTCTCTAGGACCACGTTCCAAAACGCCCACAAACCTTCCCTGCGTATAATATTGCAGAATATCGCAGGCAACCAGCATTAACTTAACACTTCATGAAAGAAGTGATTGCTGTGAAGGTGCTGGAAAATCTTGCCCTTACCATAACAGAACCTGTCCGCGGGGGTAACATGATTATAGCCAAGGAGAACTGGAGAGATACGGAGAGCTGAGGTCTTCATGAGGTTTCGCCTCCTGTTCTAGCATTTACAAACTCTTTCATTTATATGACTAGGGCGTAGTTAATTTACAGTATTTCCCAAAGTATTGGTCGCGACCTACTGGTGGGTTGCAGACTACAATTTGGTGGGCCCCGAAAAATATAATTTCTTACATAAACATATGTATGAGTTATAAATGTTATAATTTAGAACCTACACATATGCAATACAACTGTCAATCAGACGCATAGTACGCAGTGAATGCGAAGTGGGTAGTGAAATTTGTAATTTTTTTTAATGGGTCACGGTTCATAGAGAATTCTTCGCCAGCGGCAATAACTTGGAAACTGTGAATCGGAAAAAAAATTAATGAAAACTACCGCAAACTGCAACCTGCTGGTCAAATATAACGCCAAATGATAAGATATCTATCTTGTGACAGCAACCACTGTGCCAGTGTTCGAGAGCGTGACGTACACAAATGGAAATTAAGACGTATACCTACGTATAGGCTGTTCACGGTAAAGTGAGCACTTTTGAAAACCCTGTCATTTGGAATAGTAGTAAATAAATACATTTTATTTTAGCCTTACACGTTAACTTCTGGATGCGGTGAAATATACGCAATGTGTTTATTACTTACATGAAAACATTCATTAAAAAAGGTTGTTAAAGGCTGAAACATGGCTGAAAGGAAAAAGTAACTATAGCCTCAAAAGCGCTCANACAGTATTTCCCAAAGTATTGGTCGCGACCTACTGGTGGGTTGCAGACTACAATTTGGTGGGCCCCGAAAAATATATAAACATAAACATAAACATATGTATGAGTTATAAATCTTATAATTTAGAACCTACACATATGCAATGCAACTGTCAATCAGACGTAAAATACTACGCATAGTGAATGCGAAGTGGGTAGTGAACATTGTAATTTTTTTTAATGGGTCACGGTTCATAGAGCCTTGGAAATCATTGTTCTAGAGAATTCTTCGCCAGCGGCAATAACTTGGAAACTGTGAATCGGAAAAAAAATTAATGAAAATTACCGCAAACTGCAACCTGCTGGTCAAATATAACGCCAAATGATAATATATCTATCTTGTGACAGCAACCACTGAGCCAGTGTTCGAGAGCGTGACGTACACAAATGGAAACTGAGACGTATACATACGTATATGCTGTTCACGGTAAAGTGAGCACTTTTGAAAACCCTGTCATTTGGAATAGTAGTAAATAAATAAATTTTATTTTAGCCTTAGACGTTAACTTCTGGATGTGGTGAAATATACGCAATGTGTTTATTACTTACATGAAATCATTCATTAAAAAAGGTTGTTAAAGGCTGAAACATGGCTGAAAGGAAAAAGTAACTATAGCCTCAAAAGCGCTCACTTTACCGTGAACAGCCTATAGAAATGTTCTCCGTAAAGGGAAAGCTTGACTTATACAGAATGTCAGGTAATTCGCGGATACGGACTGCACCACGCGAATCTGTAATCAAAACTAAGTAGAATGTACTCTTTGGTAAATATGCACAAGACCCTTCGTTTACAAATTTTTAATGATACATCATCCCTCTCTATTTCCAAACCTAGAAAGTTTTTGACCGTACCCATATCCCTAGCGTCAAATTTTTCTTTCAGAGAATGCACTATTTCATTGATTTCATCATTTTTGCCAATCATAAGGATGTCATCGACATGGATAATTAACTTAATACTATTCCTATAATATAGACAAAAGTCGTAATTTGATCTTTCAAAATTTAGGGACAACAGAAATTCATTTAACTTGGTATTCCAATTTTTCGGGCTTTTTCTTAAACCGTAGAGTGCTCTTTTCAACTTCAAAACTTTTCCTCCAGGCAAATTCATACCTTCTGGCACTTTCACATAGATGTCTGTGTCAACTTCACTATGGAGAAAAGCGGAAGGAATGTCAAGTTGACGCATAG
>NQII01000819.1:599982-666285 GCA_002778355.1 Clitarchus hookeri | reverse complement strand
TGCCAGAGAATATGGCACATCATCGGAATATCGGGCGTCACGTCCAGCTGGATAGCTGGTCGTTTGTAGGCTGGCATGAGTGGAGTTGAGGTGGCACAGCGGTCATACCCCTCCATAACCCTCCCACACATCTGCCAGCAGACGATGTTCGGCCACTCGGCATAGTGTGGTATTTGAACTGACCAATGAGATGTCATGGAAGAAACAAGTGCTTTGAGAACACAGAAGTTTTAGTATAAATATACATTTTTTGGGATAAAGAAACGAGAAAACAAGATACCTGTGAACAGACACTACGGGGTAATCATCCTCAATTTGAAATAATCATGGGGGATGGGTGAATAATTGTTAAAAACCTTTTCAAAGATAATTTTTTTAAAGCTTTTCAAGATTTATACACATGTTAAATTCTTTGTGATGATCGTGTTGGTAGTAAATAAACTTTGTAAAGAACCTTTTGGGATATACATAACATGCATTATGTTGTGAAAATTTACATGCTCACTGAGTGGCAATTTTTGCTGCTACATATATTCGGTGTAAAATTAAAAATATTAAGCCATTGTTATTTTAATGCATGTTAACATAAATAAACCTACAAAGTTAGGTGAAATTACAAGCACCCAGTACGGGTGTTTAAATTTATGCATTGGCTCAACTTACACAAAAGTGTGCGCTAACTTTCAGAAAACATGTTGGGCTATTTTAAAATTCTGTTCTTGTCTTCTTACCATCCCTAATGTGTTAAATTATCAATAGGAGGTTAAGTAACTTTATCCCCTCACTAAGAGGCAATTTTTGCTGTCACAAATGTTATGTGTAAATTTGCACTTATTTTTTATACAGTGACGTTAACGTCTAATGCTGAAATAAAATATATTTATTGGCTTTTATTCCAAATGAGAGCACTTTCAAAATTACTCGCTTTAGCGTGAATAACCTGCACTGTCATATTTGTGATCACCGTAAAATACATGAAAAATTGTATATTGATGCCTAACCTGTGCTAGTGCAGGAGACTGCATTTTAGCACTTAAGTGGGGCAAGATACTTTACCATTTTGAATTTAAATTCTGCCTTTTGCAGTGCGAATTGCACACTCAGTCTAAATAACCCGTTGCCTTTGTACACCCTGGGGATTATTTCAGTGGACACGTCTCCCGACCAGCGTAAATTTAGGGCCTCAAGGAATGTCGCGCGTGTTAAATCATGTGTTGGGTAAATATATGTATGAGTTTGTTTTCACGTATATTGATGACGTGTGCATTTATTATTCCACATTAGAAGAGTATTTAAATCATGCATATACATATACGTATGGTTTTGGAGGCTTCAAGAGACGCTGGGTCAACTGTGAATCCAGATAAAAATAAGTTGGGCTGAACAACATGTTCACTACTTAGGTTTTATAATTTAAGAAGGCAGTTTGCGTATGGACACAGAAAAATTTAAGGCAATTATAAATTGTCCACAGCCAAAAAAAATACGTAGGGTAAAACGTTTCTTAGGGATAGTTGCTTTTTATACTAAATTCATTCGAAATTTTTCACAGTTACCAGACCATTTAAATAAGTTAAAATGGATAGGGGGTAGAATTTGTATAGGAAAAGTACAACAGCACGCTTTTAAAAAATGGAAGGAATGCTTGACAACCCCTCTTGTTTTACAACTACCAAATTTCGAAAAAGAAAATTTTTTGCATTGTGACGCAATNTTGTGACGCAAGTTCTATCACTCTAGGTGCGGTGTTAAGTCAAAAGGGAAAATGTGTTATATGTGACAGTTACGTATGCTAGTGAAATGTTAACGAGTGCAGAAAGAAAGTACACAATCTACGAGAAGGAATGTCTTGGCTGCATTTGGATGATAGAGTGATTTGCTGACTACTTAGATAACGCACCTTTTAAATAGTTTACTTACAACCAAGCGTTAAGTTAGTTATTAAAATCTCCAAAACCTGCTGGCGTCTTGTTAAATGGTAAGTGTGGTTATCACGTTTCGAGTTTGATGTACAACATATTAAAGATACAGAAAATGCAGTAGCTGATGCACTTTCTCGTATGTTTTGTGAGGATGAATATAATGGGGTTACGCTAGCAGAATTAAATGTTGTAAATAAGATAAATAATAACGAGTGCACGAAATAAGTCTAAATAAATACGCTTCAAAATTTCCCTAGCGTGTTTGTGAATATAAAGGAGCATCAAATATCTGACCCTAAGTGTAAACAAATACGTGCTGAAATAGTTCATGATTATAAGGGAATAAGGGATTGTAGGGTGAATTGGGGGGGGGGGAGGAAATTTAGGGTATTTGTTCCGAAAGTATTACGCCCTATGATGTAACAGTATTACCAGAATATTATTTTGGGGAACACGCGGGGCGTGACAAAACCATTTCGCGTGTGCTAGAATTAATTACGTGGCCAGGAGTCCGAAAGAATTTAGAAGGATATTTTAAAGTGTGTGAAGCGTGTCAACACGCAAAACCTAAATATCAGAAACCTGAAGGAAAATATCCAGGATCTGTAGCTTACTATCTGTGGAAACGGATATATTTAGATGTCATGGAACCCTTGCCTAGAAGTAGGTCGGGTTTTCTCTATGTGTTGGTAGCAATAGATAGTTTTAGTAAATGTTTTCTTCTTTCTTTTATGGTCAATAAAAAAAAGCCACTGAAATGTGTAAATTAGTTGTGCAAAGATTGTATCGTGTATTTGGTTCCCCTGTGTTTGTTGTAACGGATAATACAACTAAAAGCATGGGAGCGCTAGGGGCGACCGAGACGTGCGCAACAACTTTCTCATTGACCTTACGCGTAAAGCACTAACCTGACGTGCAGCCTTGCCGTCGATAACGCGCCTCGATGAGACTTTCTGCTGAAACCCTACCATTTTATGACGAAATAATAAAAATAAAGGTTTTATGCCCGCACCTATTCCTTTTTTTAATGTTTTGTACCGGAATGTTTATACATAAAAATGGCAGTGAAAACACCCGTTTGAGCCATTTTCACTATCACAAAAACATATTATAGAAGTGGTGGAGGAACTCAAAAACCAATACAGATGCGTAACGTTTCTTAAATGCTATTCGTAAGCAGACCTAACTCAGACACGTTGGNGGAACTCAAAAACCAATACAGATGCGTAACGTTTCTTAAATGCTATTCGTAAGCAGACCTAACTCAGACACGTTGGACGGTTTTTTAATAAAACATTTTCTGCTGGAGCTCTGCACACCGTTCGGAAGCCTACCCAGGTGGCCACCATAACTTTTTGTGGGGCGTAAAAAAGGTGCAGACAGACCCGTACTACCCGCAAGATAATTTAGTCGAGCGTTTTAACAGACATATTAAGATTACGTTTTGCAGTTTTCAACCTGATACGCAACGTCATTGGGAACCAGTCTTATATATTTTGTTTCTATGCTTTAATCGCGTCATTCATTTTGCTCTTAAATTCACGCCCGCTGAAGTTTTCCTCGGTTGGCGAATGCTCCATTCTTTAGTTATTGCTTGGTCATTTCAATACATTTGTTTGGAGAATATGGCAAACCGAGAATTAGTAACGAAATGGGCAGAAGTTTCACGTACTTTGGTAGAATACCATACAAAATGTAAGATGAAACGAACACGTATAAAGAAGTGAGTTTAAGCCCTGTTATTTACGGGAAAAAAATGTGGAAACGTTTTGTTTTCCAGGTATCAGTGTAACTGATAATANAAACGTTTTGTTTTCCAGGTATCAGTGTAACTGATAATATGCGAGCTATTTAAAATATAGCAAGAAAGGATCTAAATAAAAATATAGTTTGTGTCAAATTTCGATAAGAGTTCGGTTTTTATTCAGTATTGTAACACATATAAAAANTAAAAATATAATCGAAAAAAAAACAAGATATATGAAAATCGTCTTTGTGATGGTGATATTCACTTAAACGCGGCGATAATGATAAACACGTGGAAGTAATTTGTAACATACAGTTTGTCCTATGCATTCTTATCCCCCCTTCCACCGTCGGCTATTGTAATATATGCCTTTATGGTTTTAGTTAAACACCATTATTTGTAGACCAGTTTGGAACAAAATTAACAACATTAAAAATATCAAACGAAATTTAGAAAAAACTTATTAAAATCGGTTTACTGCGAAACGAGTCGTAAGTAAAACATAACAGAGACATACACNCGAAATTTAGAAAAAACTTATTAAAATCGGTTTACTGCGAAACGAGTCGTAAGTAAAACATAACAGAGACATACACGTTGTCACACTATTAGAAACGCAAGTTCTTTATTCCAAAGTAAACAAGAAAAGGTCTGTAATCAGTGATTCCATTGGATGAAACATGGGCATGATGTTTACCACATCAAAACTTTCACGGGTACCATTTTAGTATTTATTCGCAAAAAAATTACAACCACCTCATACGTTATCAAAAAAAATCTCTGCCTAACTGAAAAACAGAGACCATCTGGCAAAATTCAAGAAGGGATACAAGGGCTACAATAGCACAATTTTTTACGTGTTGGGATTTTGTAGCAGCCGTGTTTCTTGAATTCACATTTTCTTCACATTGTGGGCATCACCTGGATTCTTTGCTACTGTTTATAATGATTTTTAGTTAATTTGTAATGGCAAAAGGCGGAAACGTAGGTATTATTTCTTCCATTGTATTTCCTTCCCTAAATTGGCATTTGAAATTCACTTGTCTCCCGAAGAATAAAAACAATACTCTCCTAGGCTCTCGATCCGTTGTGGCTTCATTTAGTCATCTCAGCCCTTCGCGAAGGAAGAGTTCTGTCGGCAGCCGTCATTACGCCACCCTCGCGTCACCCCGATCGTCCCCGGGGGTGAAACGATCCCATCTCGACAGCAGCCCTCCCCTATCGTTCCCTCGTCTACTCTTTGTTGACGGAGTTACGGAAGGGTGGCTTTTATTTAATGAGAGTCAGCCACCGCGCCAGTCGACGACAGCTAGCACGTGTCTCTGAAGAGCATGTGTTCTCGAAATTAAAATAAACTTGGTAACGGGGCAGAGGGTGCGTTTGGAACGTGTCAATTTTCCTTCAGCTGATTCACATCAAACGAACTACTTTTCGAAATCAACACTTAATTAAAAAAAATTCCTGTCCGTATCTGCATATAATGTCCCGTCAACAATGTACTAAATGTAAGGTTGGCAGCAAATTTGAAAAATGCAGTGCGGTGTTTTAACATCTCACTAAAAGCCTAAGGTTTCATTTAGTTGCAGCTGAAATGTATTAAATGTTGTATTATGCGTACTAGAATCATAATTGTTGAAATAATAGCATATTCTATGTTTATGACAATTTCACTTTTTATCTGGTCGACGCATGAATGTCAGATATTATGATCATCGTCAGTTGTAATGCTTTTATCACATGTGACGGTGGTAGACGGAACTATGAAGGGCTTTTAAAATGCAATAATAACCGTGAAGTAGCTATATTTTGCAAACTACTTTGTCTGAATATTTTTTTAACGTGATTTCTTAAACCATAGTTGGTTTTAGGGTTTCACATCGCACGGACCAGAGATGATGCGTAAGTCCTTAATTGGCCCCGCAATTACTCCTCAGTGCCAAACAGATGGCAGCAGTTCCTGAACCATTTACGATTATTACACACTAGCGTGTAGCCTACAGTATATATAATTATCTGAGTGTACAATATCGACTGTTTAAATTATGAAGGACAGCCAACTAGGTTGCTAGCTGCACACATGTGATTCAATTACCGAAAATGTCTTCCTAATAGAAATTACTGTATGTTTAGTGAGACAGATAGGGAAGTTTTAACGAAATTGAAGTGTCAGCTGTAACCAGAATTATGGACCATTAAGCACGGAATACGCCAACTGTTCAGTGTAATTTGTCTCGCAATGTAAAATACAGGATGAGTAAAAAATAATACCCCAACTTTGAAGGTCTATAATATCAAAACCAAACAACCTACAACCCTAATTGACCAATAAAATGAACCTTGGAACCGTGAAGTTTGTTTACCANTAATATCAAAACCAAACAACCTACAACCCTAATTGACCAATAAAATGAACCTTGGAACCGTGAAGTTTGTTTACCAAGCATTCATAAATGTTCAATGTGACCACCACGAGCGGCCCGGACGACATAGACGCGATAATCAAACTCGTTCCACACTCTTGTCAGCATGTCCGGTGATACGGTTTGGATGGCGTCCGTAATTCTCGTTTTGAGGTCGTCAATGTTAGCCGGCATTGGTGGACGAAACACTTGATCCTTTATGTACCCCTATACAAAAAAACTGACGGGGTAAGATCCGGGCTTCTTGGGGGCCAGTGATGAAGAGCCTGGTCACCAGCTGCTCCTCGACCAATTCAGCGTTGCAGCAAGGTCTCATCCCGGTATCTGCGAACAGCTAGGTGCCAACGGGGTGGCGCACCATCCTGCTAGAAAATTAAGTCCCCTGCCGCCTCTTCTAACTGAGGAAACAACCACTCTGTAAGCATGTCCAAATAAGTGATTCCAGTAACAGTGAGCTCGTAAAGAAAAGAAAGGGCCGTAAACAGTGTCTTTGGAAACAGTCCAAAACACGTTTAATTTGGGAGAAGCGCTCTCGTGTTCNAAAAGAAAGGGCCGTAAACAGTGTCTTTGGAAACAGTCCAAAACACGTTTAATTTGGGAGAAGCGCTCTCGTGTTCGGTGGTTTCATGTGGAGGCTCCTGACCCCAAATTCGCACGTTGTGCCGGTTCACCTTACCATTCGTATGAAACGTCGCTTCATCGCTAAAAACCAGCTTAGACGTGAAGTCATCATCTACCTCGTTTTGGGCAAGAACGAAAGCGCAGAAATCACGCCTCAGTTATNAACCAGCTTAGACGTGAAGTCATCATCTACCTCGTTTTGGGCAAGAACGAAAGCGCAGAAATCACGCCTCAGTTATTTATCCCTTTCAAAAGGAGCATATACAAACTGTAATCTGTATGGTTTGTACAGTAATCGCTTTCGCAACTCTGTCCATTGCCGTCGATTGAGGGTTTTGCATTTCCTGGTTAGCTTGTCGAGTTGATTTTCTCGGACAGCAAACGAACGCTTGTTGAATCCGTTGCACATTCTCTTCGGACACACGCGACCACCCGGAACTTTTGCCTTTGCAAAGGCACCCTGTGTAACGGAACTGACGATACCAACGTACGATACTCCACCTATCAGGAGGATGACGTCCGTATTTGCGACGGAATTCACGTTGAACAGTCGTAACTGATTCACATTTATAAAACTGAGTAACACAGAACGCCTTCTGTAGTTCCGTCGCCATCGTGATGCGGACTAACACACAACACACGCTCATATTGCGACACAGACGCTCCCAGTGCCATCTCTCGGCACATAAAGGAAACATCAGACCGTCCCCTTCGCATTGACGTGTCGAATACGAGCTGACTTTCTCCTCACCAACCTCAAACCGAGAGTTACGCACGCCATCCAAACCGTAACACCGGACATACTGAAAAGAGCGTGGAACGAGTTTGATTATCGCGTAGATGTCGTTCGGGCCACTCGCGGTGGTCATATTGAACATTTATGAATGTTTATTAAACAAAATTCACGGTTCCACGGATAATTTAATTGGTCATTCAAGGTTGTAGGTTGTTTGGTTTTGATATTATTGATCTTCAAAGTTGGGGTATTCTTTTATACTCACTCCGTATCATGGTAGACCCCATCCAGAGATGGAAAGACGAGCCTGCTAGCTTGAAAGTCAATACTTTCGCATGTTTCACTTTATCATGGGCATCACTTCCGATTCGCTGACTTGTCTGTATTTCTTTGACAGTAATATGATTATATTTTGCAGTATATTATCATCAAAGCTCACGAAAACGTTTTGCCATTGACGTCCATGGTAACAACAAAAGGATTAACTACGGCGAAGCCCTTCTAAAGTACTACTTCCAGGATATTCCCACGACTTATGTAAACAAAGCTTAACTAAGTATAGAAAATTACACCAAATGGACAACGCACCGTATTCGTGCGCACTCAGTCTAATAACTTTTTGCGTAAGAACTTTTTATTACTAGTTATAGCCAACAATTATATCTTCTTCCTGTCTTTATTAATATTCATTATGAAGGGAGTATTAAAATTTCTAGATGGAATACAGTTAGAGATTCAATTTGACCAAATATAAGGTACTTTAATGTTAACGCCAGTATAAAACGCGTTTGATGAATAACATATTTAGATAGCAACATAAAACGTAATACATGAGGTGAATTTTCAAATGTTTTATTCAAAAAGTATGAATAAACTATGAATAGACTATAGATGTATCGTAACTGTGGCAAGTTTTATTCTCGAGGAAAGCCACTGCCACCTAAACGGCGGTCTGAGCACGAGGTACGCAGAAAAATAACGGTAGCATATGTGTAATTTGATTAACAATCAGCGATGTGTGTTCTACAGAATTGCTCCTCCCGTGCCTGAGCCATTGAGGTATTACGGGAGAAATCTTCCAGAGCAATTATTAAGTGTGCACCTCAGGACTTTTATTAATTCCCAGACTTTTATTATTTGCCACAACTGGCTTTATTATCCATCAGGCTGTTCAGATGTTGTGCACACTTACAGGCATTATCGCTCCAGAACCATGTCTTTTAGGTAAGCTTAAACAGAACTTATAATTGGTTGCAGTTAAATGTTCCCAATAGAAAGAGATTATGCCCTTTCCAATCGCAGTGGGTGGATGTTCTCCACCCGAGGGTGGTTCCACCTCACCTGCCAACGACATTGTGCAGAGTTGAATCTGCACATGCCACCTTGATGGGGCCGAGGACTATCCACCTCTACGAAACCGCTTCGTAAACGAGTCCTATTACTAGGCGGACCAAACCAGCGACCCTTCTTGAATGAGCACCAACCCTTTGAAACTAGCACCAGAGTCGAGCCAGCACGCTTACGTTCCACGGCAGCTACTACTGACTCCTCAGAACCACAGGGCCAGCCCGCTAGGCAAGTACCCACCTCCAAATCTCCTTCCAAGCAGAAGGTTCAGCCACTACCACCCAGAGTCCGACCCGCGATCAGCACGTCCGAAGCCAGGGCTTCACACTGATCCCCTGGGTACCCACAATTTTAAGACATGCACAATGATTTTTCGCCCGGGGAAGCCCAACTCCTCCAGGACGCCAGTCAATCCCTTCACAGGAGCTCCACCCCCCCCCCTCCCGGCCGAGGTCAGCCACGACTTGCCAGGTCAGGGCCTTAGCTGGGAATGTGCAATTCGGCTCGCGGGTCTTCACTGCAAGGCGAGGAATATATACAGCCCCTGGAAGGCTGCACATAACTTCGCCGTAACTATTCGTCTGTGCACAGACAGGTCATTACTCGCCTGTAGTCATCCTCACTCCGTCAGCCACGGTGTGGCCACCGTGTTACCAGCCCAGACCACGAGGAGGTGGAGATGGACTTGAGCAGTGCTAGGCTATACATTCGTATCCCTGACCCATTAAGGAATTGAGTTGGCAGCCTTCACGGCTGAGGGGAAAATCCCAATGATGAGAGGACCCCACCGGAGCTCACCAGTAGTGGGCGCCTCGGGCCGCCGGTGCACCACGGTGATCCAAGCCGGGACCCGACTAGGGAGACGCCGCATCAACCAACTCACTCTAACACATACGCCGGTTACCACTGTTAGAGCTTTAGGCAGGGGATGGCCAGACGAGGTGAGTCATTCCGATTTCGTCACGACTACCCTACCAGGTAATCAGGGACTTGGCTCCCCTCCCCCCTACCTACACAGCGGACAAGTCCGGTTTTCAGGGTACCGAGTCCCCTAACCATACAACCATGACAGGTTGGTTGCCAGACCACAGCCCAGTCCCAACCATGCCCCACAGGGCCAAAGGTAGCATATGATGACCATACAGATAACGATATGACTTCGGTGGTGTGGGATACGTAAATAACGAGAGATTACCGGAAGGCCATCAGCAAGCACCGCCACTTCCAACGCTAATACATCTTTAACATCAGACCGAAACATGGAGTAGCAGGACGGAAAGCGACGATGAAACGTTTGATCCATTGCGACTCTACAACTTCGCGACTAATAACACGATTGAAATAAACGTAGTTTCGTTCGATCGGGTATACGACAATAATGCGAGCATGGAGTTGAGTTGACACCACGCATGCGCGCGGCGCGGTTTGGTGGCTCGTGGCGACTAGCGGCAATTTTGAGCGTGGGCGAACATTTCCGGGCAGTAGGCTCTATATCTCGCGACTCCGATATACTAGCATGCTGGCTTTGGTGCCTAACGAAAAATGCCATCTTTTAAATTTTCTTGGTTTCATAATTCCATTCCCTTATCCCACATAAAATATTACCACCTACCGTAGCAGTTTCCACGAAATAGTCCCACACCGAATTTTTCCCAATTTGCGTAAGCCTATGTATACATATAAATACGGAATTTAAGATTAATGTTTAAAATTATGCTTTTACTCGTGTCCATTTTCTTTTATTTACACACCAAGCGCTTCTCAAACGCACACCCACGAGCGTTTTTATTACAATTATGCTGTCGGTTTATTCTAAGGTAGATTTAAATAGTAACTGCAATTTAGCGAAAAGTAATTATACCCTATTTTTTTGTGAAATAATGTCATAATATTATGTAATAAACACTGATAATTTTTTTGTTTGTTAAAGAACCTATCGTGTTACTTGGTGATGCGTTTCTGAACACGTCATCATAATTCACGAAGTCCAACTCGTAGCTGAGATATTTTCCGTTCGGCTACAGCCCAAGAGATACCACCTCGTTTAAACTTACCGTTACAGTTTCACGGTCGGGAGGTGTTAACGTTTGCCACTGAGATATTTATGAATCGAAAAACAGCAGGGGGAGAAACTAACAGTGTACTTTTTTTAATCACAAGCGTTAAGCCGTCCTTTCCACTGGTGCCGGAATTTGCATCTACTTCTTTCCCCGCTCGCCCACATCCACTTCCAGTCGACGAAATTGGTTGAGCCAAGCAGAGCCCCCCCCCCTTCCTGAACGTCATCAGTACGAACAGAAAACAGGTATCCGCTAGTTAGATTTGCTCAAGGAAGAACGGGGACCTACCCTCCTCAGCTGACTATTCGCCGTGGTTAGATAAAGACTCACTATTGCGAGAGGCAGCAAGAAAGACATATAGAGCAAGGGGGGAGGGGAGGCAGGGCAAGAGACTCACCCAACAATTCAATCTGGGCTATTAACGTCAAGGAGCGAGCCAGCACGCCCCGCGTTTAGCACTCTGGGGCCAATTACGGTGCCAACTGAGTAAACGTGAGCGACAGGGATGGTAACGTAGTTATTAGGGCCCGCGGGTAGAGTAATATTGTAATCGGCGCTGGCCCCGGCATGTGTGTGTTGTGCACGGTGCGCGAGTTATGCGCCGAGCGGTAATTGGGGCCGCTGCTGCACCGACACGCCGCCCCGCTTTTCCCATTCCACGCCCCGGCCTCGGCGACACCGCCCATGGTACATTCGACAAGTGTGGAAAACTGCGCTCGCACCTAACAACTGCCAGACACACTAACTACCACTTTCTATACCCTCTCTCAAACTCCATCCGTGTTCCTATCCCTAACAGCTTGTTGCGAAATTTAATTTTCACTATTCATACCTGATATTCAGCTATACGTGTAGGTTATTAAAGGCCAAATGAGCAACTTTTAAGAGTGCGTGATGCATAAATGAACAAGAGTCGTGAAATCAGCGTTTGCGGCGTAAACGATACTGTGAAAACAATTACATTAAAACAAATGTGTTAATCTGAAACTACAGTGTAAGGTCGGACCTCACACTGCCATTTTGAAACTGCAATATACGTACGTTTACCTTTGTTAATTACAGACCAACAAAAAAGAAAAAATCCTTTAGACTGAACGCAGTTCATTACTGTTAAAATCGAAAAGAAAACAAGGTTAATCCAACAACATATTAATTGTCAGCATTGAAAAGTAAAAAATTGTAATTTATTATAACGAACTGTAAAATTTATTTCGCCGCGAAGCATGAGATCTACAATTTTAGTCAATTTCCGTACTGGTTGGGGACATTGTAGTTCGCGGGAGCACCGAGAGATGCCAGGCCCTATGCGCACACATATTCATTTCAGAAAGTCATCATATTTGCCGCGCTTTCTCCAGATATCTTACTGTAGTTCTTACAAGTAAGTATCGTGAAACCGCGAGTGTTAAAAGCGTTAAAAAAAACAAGAATACAGGAAACATGCTTTTATTTGCATTTCGGGAAAGAAACAGAGATCACTCGCCGTGTGTTTGACGAAAAAAGCGGAAGTAATTGTTTATGTACATATTTTTAAGCGCTCGCTTTCCCCTGACTGGCCCGCGCGAGCCGCGGGGGAGGACAGATTAGTGAAATGATAGTGGGCGGCGAGTCACTTATGGGATGTGTGAATGACAGGAGAGCTATAATCCTATCAGGGCTTTTTGTTCCAAAGAGTGCTTCCGCGCATTCTTCCGCCTGGTGTGATAAGCCTTTTAGCGTCTCGCACGCTCCTTTTTGCGTTCATCTGAAGACTGTTCTGGTTTTGATTGTTCTTGCCTCTCTCAGCGTGATTCGGTGTGCGTGGAATATTCCAGATCTTGGCTTAGATAGTATTAAAGTCCGGTTGAAATTAATTTTACAGTTCGTTATAATAAAATTTAGATTTTTTAATTGTTAATGCTGTTAAGTAATATGTTGTTGGATTTACTATTTTTATTTTCGATTTTAACAGTAATGAACTGTGTTCCATCTATCAGATTTTTTCTTTTTTGTAGGTCTGTAATTAATAAAGNAAGAAACAGAGATCACTCGCCGTGTGTTTGACGAATAAAGCGGAAGTAATTGTTTATGTACATATTTTTATGCGCTCGCTTTCCCCTGACTGGCCCGCGCGAGCCGCGGGGGAGGACAGATTAGTGAAATGATAGTGGGCGGCGAGTCACTTATGGGATGTGTGAATGACAGGAGAGCTATAATCCTATCAGGGCTTTTTGTTACAAAGAGTGCTTCCGCGCATTCTTCCGCCTGGTGTGATAAGCCTTTTAGCGTCTCGCACGCTCCTTTTTGCGTTCATCTGAAGACTGTTCTGGTTTTGATTGTTCTTGCCTCTCTCAGCGTGACTCGGTGTGCGTGGAATATTCCAGATCTTGGCTTAGATAGTATTAAAGTGTCGTTGAAATTAATTTTACAGTTCGTTATAATAAAATTTAGATTTTTTAATTGTTAATGCTGTCAAGTAATATGTTTTTGGATTTACTTTTTTTTTTTTTTTTTTCGATTTTAACAGTAATGAACTGTGTTCCATCTATCAGATTTTTTCTTTTTTGTAGGTCTGTAATTAATAAAGGTAAACGTCCGGATATTGAAATTTCAAAAAGTGGCAGTGTGAGGTCCGACCTTACAATATCGTTTTAGATTAACATACATTTTTTTAATGTAATTGTTTTCGCAGTATCGCTTACGCAGCAAACTCGGATTTTACGACTCTTATTTATTTATGTATCGCGCACTCTTAAAAGTTGCTCATTTTGCAATGAAAAACATATACTTATGGCTGAATACCAGCGAATACCAGGTGTGAAAAGTTGAAAATGAAATTTCGCATCAAGCTGTTAGAGATAGGAACACGGATGGAGTTTGAGAGGTTTAAAAAGTGGTAGTAGAATTACACAGTTTACCCTACAAAATTTCGCCACCTGCAAGTGCCTGAACTGTAAAAATAAGGGTTTTTTTTTATCAAACATTTTAGTTTTTTTTAGCCTTACCAAGTTATTTGTTCGTATATTTGGGAATTAAAATATCTGTTAGCGGGAACTAAATTATTTAATTACTTGCCGCAAACATGTAACTTACAGTTGGCACAACCAGTGATTAATATGGAATACATTCTACTTTTTACTATGCGAAAAATGCATTCAATAATTGTATGAGCTCTCCTACTTTATGCATGTATGGAATCAAAAAACCACAGACACTTATCCATACCTCACCAGGGATTCGAACTTACAACCGTGACGTCAAATAGTAACCTCTTANGCAAGTGCCTGAACTGTAAAAATAAGGGTTTTTTTTATCAAACATTTTTGTTTTTTTTTAGCCTTACCAAGTTATTTGTTCGTATATTTGGGAATTAAAATATCTGTTAGCGGGAACTAAATTATTTAATTACTTGCCGCAAACATGTAACTTACAGTTGGCACAACCAGTGATTAATATGGAATACATTCTACTTTTTACTGTGCGAAAAATGCATTCAATAATTGTATGAGCTCTCCTACATTATGCATTTATGGAATCAAAAAAACCACAGACACTTATCCATACCTCACCAGGGATTCGAACTTACAACCGTGACGTCAAATAGTAACCTCTTACTAACTATAGATACCATTAATCGGTGCTGTGTTATAGATATTACTGAAGTTCCATCGGACTGAAACAATATTACAACAAGACACTACAATTTCAAACCTGAAGTTACTAATTTCGATATGATTCTGAAGGGTTTATGTATTATATGATAATATAAAATAACTTCCAAGTTAAATACTTGTTTTAAGTTTGAAAAATCACTATTGCATACGCTGGTGTACCGAATTTCTTTAGGCCTACATATTTTTGGAGTAAAAGTAATAATTACGAAAGAAATAAGGAACACCAATACCATCATGTAAATAATATCGTCAAATGTATTCTCCTGAAACATACATGTAAAATTCTTAATCGAATAAATACGAAAACTTGGTAAAGTACCTTAAATGCCCCTATGCATTTACTTATTACTACCCAATATTTTTCTTTAGTGAAACAATGGTTTTATTGCGGTTTTTCATTTTGAGTAGAAATAAGTAACATTAAGAAATTTAAAAAAAAATTGTATGATGCCGAGGAAAATTTAACTATAGTGTTAAAGTTTTTAATATCTCTAATACTTTACGTACGTATTATTTAAAGTATTAATTTTTTACCTACCTAAGTATTTGCAGCGTAACATTTGAGAAGTAAAGAAACGCGTTTGCTACAGTGGTTCATAGGCGTAATCGGATTTCAGACGTCTGTTTTCCGAATTCGTATCACATACAAGACACTAATANATTTATTACTACCCAATATTTTTTTTAGTGAAATAATGGTTTTATTGTGGTTTTTCATTTTGAGTAGAAATAAGTAACATTAAGAAATTAAAAAAAAAATTGTATGATGCCGAGGAAAATTTAACTATAGTGTTAAAGTTTTTAATATCTCTAATACTTTACGTACGTATTATTTAAAGTATTAATTTTTTACCTACCTAAGTATTTGCAGCGTAACATTTGAGAAGTAAAGAAACGCGTTTGCTACAGTGGTTCATAGGCGTAATCGGATTTCAGACGTCTGTTTTCCGAATTCGTATCACATACAAGACACTAATATAAAATAGCTGTGGAAAATATTTTAAAATAATTTATCTTGTCATTCCTTCAGTATTTACTTCTCCAAACGTGTTATATATATATAAATGTCAATAAAATAATTTTTACATAAAAAAATATAAATTAGTTTTGACAAACATAAAGCGCCATATATATNTGTTTACCTACCTAAGTATTTGCAGCGTAACATTTGAGAAGTAAAGAAACGCGTTTGCTACAGTGGTTCATAGGCGTAATCGGATTTCAGACATCTGTTTTCCGAATTCGTATCACATAGAAGACACTAATATAAAATTACTGTGGAAAATATTTTAAAATAATTTCTCNGTTGTATTATATAACTGACGAATAACTAATAAAATTAACGGTATTAAATTACTTTGCTAGATTGCAATTGCGCTTGGTCTGTTAATGCACGGATGTGACCAATCATGGTGCAGGATTTTTCCTCAATCGATCGAGAACGTTCTACTCAGGAAAAAGCATCACAGGTTCAGTTCCTNGAATAACTCAGAAAATTAACGGTATTAAATTACTTTGCTAGATTGCAATTTCGCTTGGTCTGTTAATGCACGGATGTGACCAATCATGGTGCAGGATTTTTCCACAATCGATCGAGAACGTTCTACTCAGGAAAAAGCATCACAGGTTCAGTTTCTGGGCGAGGTTCGGCCATAATTTACTCTCACGTCGGACGATTGCATTCGTTATGTAATAAGCACACAGATTGCGCCTCGCAGCATTTGCAACTGTTTCTAGCCACACCCTCACTCGTGGGCGCAAATGTTCATGTTGAACCACATACGTTCGTAAGTATTCATTTTGGCATTCAAGACCGTTTCGCACTCAGTAATTATAAACGGCACCGGTGAGCCTTGCGACGTCAATTACAATTTACATTTATCCGTTACATTGCTCGCACATTATCAAAGCACTCACTCCGTTAAATGTTTTGTAAGTTTACGGAAAGTACACTTACAAATAATTTCTCCGAGACTCTTTTTTAACTCTCCATCATTATTTCAATTCACGTAATTACCGGTAAATATCGCAGAAAAAAAAAACTGACAGTCCTCAAACATTTATTATTCAGTGATCATTGAAAGTTTCATAAATCGTCCGCTGTTTATTTTATAAAATTTTTTCTTTACGAAAATGAGAAATTTACTAATAAAATCTCACTCACCTCGAGGCACAGTTTGTTGAAAGGCCAGCCCATGGTGCGAGGAGTCCTGTTTTCGAATCACTGATTAAACATAATTGTGTATGTGTTATTTTTAAGGTCTAGTTAAGTTTTTATACTTTACCCAAATAATAAAAAACACAGGTATTATTAGTAAAAATAAAAAAAGAAATTGTGCATAGTGTTTAAAGATTAAAATGTTTTCTGTAAATCATCTAATCAACATTTAAATTCATTTCGTAGCTATTTCTATCTGGCTGAAAGTAACTAGAAAAACTAATTTGATGGTTAAATAAATTTCTGATTAAACGTACATGAAAAAGTGTTTCTAGTTGGTATATCTTGCAGTATGCCCTAAGTTCTTGTACTTTTGTACTTTTGCATACCGGTAATTATTTTTGTTCTGTTACAAACAAGGCAACATGCAGCTCACGGCCATTTAGCTGATGGTAATCTCTTTAAGCATAATAACTTGAGACGGCACTATTTGGTGATATATAATTAAAAAACAACTGAAACTGAATATATATATTGCCTCGTAATGCACACAGACTTCCGGATTCCATTACATCAGAGCATTTATAGCGATGTGGCTTTGTGCGTGCCAAGACTGAGTTTTACTATCCGCGCTAGTAATGTATTGTCCCCCAAACCTTGTATGAGACATTTTTTTTTCTTTACACATAAGATAAAATAACCGTACTCTGCTGTTAAGTTAACATAAACGACAATGAAGTATTGCTTACGTGTATCGAAAAGCTACCGTTCTACGTGCGCGAAACCTTTTAGCGCACCTCCTAAGCATTGTATCAACAACACAGCGAGAGGTTGCAACTATTAGAATAGCAACAAATGGAATTTCTGTCATATAACGAAAAATACATTTGTATATTTTATATAGTTTACAAGTATTCCTTTGGAAACATGATAAGAAAAAAATTAACACTAAATGTGAAGTACAATTATATTGCTGTGTGTGTATATATATATACTCAGTATATATATATATATATATAAATATATATATATACTGAGTATATATATACAGCAAACATATTAAAGAAAAACAAATCCAATATAAGCTTACATCATATTTTTTACATGCACAATATTCGTAAGTACTAATTTTGTCTGTTCTATATAACATCATGTTGCAAACATAATTTAACCGAGTTTCAAAAAGGGATGATTATCGCCTTCGGGCCAAATGGGGCAGCATTTCGGAAACAGCGACGTTTGTGAACTGTTCACGTGCCTCTGTGGTACAGGTGTTTCGTGAGTGGACGAATGGTACCATTGGGAATAACCGTCGTGGAAACTACGGAGCTCCACGCGCCATTGATGTCCGTGGTGAACGTCAACTGCGACGGTGCGTGAAGGCCAACTGACAGGCTACAGTGGAACAGCTCACCGTCCAAATGAACCAGGCACCATCTATACACGTGTCTACCGCAACAGTTTAGCAATCCCTTCTGCGAATGTGGCTCCGGAGTAGACGGAGGGTGACCGCACCCATGCTAACACAGGTGCATAGACGAAAACGACTGGAACTTGGTTGACAGTATGGCGACTGGACCGCTGCTGCTGATTGGCGACGGGTATCCTTCTTCGACGAGTCACGTTTTCAGCTGCATAGACCGGATGGATGTCAGCGTGTCCGGCGAGAAATGACACCCTGAATCCATTGCTGAACGAACACAAGGTGGTGGGGGCAGTGTTATGGTCTGGTGAATGTTCTCGTGGTGTTCTCTAGGTCCCATCATCCGTGTGGAAGGTACTCTTGATCGATTTGGTTATGAATCCATCCTCGTCGATCCCGTCCACCCGTACATGACGAGTGTCTCTCCTCGGGAGGATGAAATTATCCAGCACGATAATGCGCCTTGCCACACTGTTAGAAGTGTCCGCACGTGACCTGGAATCAAGACTTCGAAGTTCTTCCCTGGCCCCCAAATAGCCCCGATCTCAATCCAATTGAACAATTTTGGGGCCACCTCGATCTTCCCTTCATTAGTTGTGGGACGCACTGCAGACAGTATGGCTCCAGATACCCGTGACTCCGCTGGGGACCGAACTCGGTTCGCTTTGGTGGAAAGCTAGCAGTCATTTTAAGAGTAAATAAATAATCCCTTACTTGTGCAAATTCACCGCATACTTGCACGATTTATTTCACTTTCCTGTTTGGAAGTTACTTCCTTTACATATAATGGAACTTTACTTAACTTATCTTTACCATTTAGTACGTGAGATTTCCTCCGCCGCCACATGGGCTTGATCCTAGGTGGACCCGGATCAGAATTTTTGCATGTGAAAAGCACCGAAGTTTGTTGATATTCTCAGGATACGTTTTACCCCCCTCTCTCTCAAGCGTGCTGAGTCGCTGCTGCATCCTAGGGTGTCATCCTACGCAAATTTCAGGGATGACAGACATCTACGATTCCCTATTCAATAACCTGTCATTAGATGAGTGTTACCCCACTTCCCCATTTCCCACACACCTAATTTCTTCAATATCCGGATTCGAGAACAAGGAAATACACAGATGTTTATATTTTCTGAAAATGTAAAGCAGTTCGACATTAGCTAACAATGGACTGCACCCACATAAACGGGTGCGTCTTCCGTAAACCACAATAAACCAACCCGTTCACCCGAGATCCAGTTGAATCTTGCTTAGATTAAAACATCACCCAATAATTCACCCATTAACGATGATGGAATTAAATAAAAACTTTATGAGTAGTCTATTTTGAAGATTTAGGCTGGAAACAGAAACAATTTGAGAGTTTTTTGTTAATATTATTTTGTGAGATTATTTCATTGATATTCACCTATCGTTTTAAAGTGACGCGACGAACTTAAATATAAACTACACACAAAATGAGTCTTCATCACTTAAGACGTCGAACCTGTTGCTTCATTCTGTAAATTATGATGTTGAACTCCCAGTAAAATAGTTATATCAAGATATCCACAATCACCAGTTAAAATTTTAACGGTTTCCCGCCATTACATCTGCTATTATACCAAGTTAAGATTTTAATAAGATACAGCCGAACTATATATTTATGAGCAATTATTTCATCAGTCTCATTTATGACTTAGGCAGGGAATGCAGGACCTTTAGCCCTGTAGCAAAACTGGGAATTTCCTATAACTCCTCGTATCATCAGGCAAGTATCATGTATGAGCCCCTCGAGAAAATGCGCTCGTAAGGAAACAAATTACAATTTTTACTCTCGTTCCTTAAAACGTCTTGCGGTACACGAAGCACAGGCGCGTAACGTATACTTAGGTCGATCTGTTTACTTTCTGTTCAAGCCCTAGTTGACGCGCCCTGCCCCATTACACGCGGAAATGACGTCGTGGATCGCATCTCCGGGGGAAAATAACGTCTCGTGAAATTACAAGTCACTTGGTAGCGACATTATAATGATTACGTCGTTTATTGCACTGTGGGTAAAGCGCGCTGAAGGGAGGAATGGGACATTACGACGGTACTCAGCCGTGGAGGCCACGTAAACCCGCGTTGGAGGCTGGAAGTACTGAAGGTATTAATAGCGGCCTGGAACCCGCCGTCAACCACATGACGAATAAATTACCTCGGCCCGGTGCACAACGTAACTGGCGTCGACAATTGGGGGGTTTCTGTGATGATGACCACGACCTTGACTCGCCACCTCCCCCTCGTGCGGTTTGATGGATGCGGTCAACCGTACCGTTATGAGCAATATTACAATATTCCCCCTGCGGCGAATGGAGACCGAATCTCAAAGAGTTTTTTGGGAAGACTTGGGGGGGAGGGGGGATTATGTCGGTAGAGATGCTGATAGCCCGGCAGGATAAGGCGCCTGGAAACATCTGCCTGTGGTTAACTTCTCAACAGGTTATCAGTCGCCGGGCTGGCCTACGTGAGCGCAATACCAGATAGATTCACACGTCATTTGGGCCTAATAACAAGCCTTGCAGCACCTTGCTCCATGAGCCACGACAACCCGCTGTCGTCCTGCCGGAGCTGAGCATTGCCGGGGGGTCAGTGTCGATCCTAGAGCTCCCGTCACAGCTTCCAAGTCGTTTACCAAGTGTCGCGTGACTGCGGCCCACAAGTAGTGATAGTGTCCGTTTCCTCATAATGAATATATGTTATGCAACATGAATGTATATTATGTGATCTCTGCCAGTTTCATCTCAAGAGGGAAACAAAGTGAGCGGAATTTAGGTTTTGATGTCGCGAATAACAGGCGTACGCCATATCTGATACTGCGTTCACCTCAAGTTGATCTTTGTAACTGCCACCAGCCGCCGGATGTTTGGATAATTTCTAGTTCAGAACCGTGAACGATTATTACCAGACACTTATTTACGCAACCCAGTTATACAACCAAGGGGAAAACACTACTCTCAATTTTAGTCCCACGTAGTCTGTTCTAGGGAGGAATATTAACTCTATTATTTGCAGTTTCCGCGTAAAGTAGACAATAACAACAGAAGATATTACACGAAGTCTTACTTTTTGGATGTCTTTCATTATTAGATTTATTCCTACCAAATTTAGTAACAAGATTTATTTAATTTACTGCAAACATTTTTATTAATGCTGCAGCTGGTATCATCTAATTAGATGTCATTTAACTTTTCTTGTACCATAACAGTACCCTGCATACTTCAATACTAGCTCTGAAATACATTTATAAATAAAGCAAAATATTTTAATAGCAAATTTAAACATAGCGTTTTTAATAAAATATTGACACGTATAATTGTAATTCATAACACGTTGCCTACTTTACTGTAGACATGCCTAGCAGTGTTTACAATTTAATACAAGCGTTACTCAAAAAGGTTTCATTTAAAACAAAAGGTAATCTACACAAATCCTTAACAATTCGTTTACCAAGTAAACTAACTAGTTCCACCAGGTATTAGATCGCCCATCACAGATCTAGGTCAGGCTAGGTGTTTTACGTCAGATTATTATTCAATAGTTTTCCTGTGTAAAGACAGTGACTCTCAGCACAAGAGAAGCTGCAAGCCACTCATTATGAGTGATTTACTGGAGTCCCACACCTTATACTGTTCTTAAAAATATTATATTCTGTTCATAAACTTATCAAGAATCTATTTCACATTCAGTAATTAAATTTGTTAATATCATAAAGTAACGGCTTTTAGGTCTACGTAAACACTTACGACCTGAACTCTGTATATTTGGACATAGGTCAACACCTGAATTCTGTTATTTTTAAGGGCTCTCTTAACTATTTTGCTACGCATTTCTGTATCTCAAAAAAATAATTTACAAAGGTATAAAGAACAACTCAATGATTATCAGCGGAAGGATTCCATTCCAGGACTGCCCAGTTCTCACTTTTAACATAAGATCTCGTACTTAACGTTTCCGCTCGGTGCAGCTGACAGGCATATCTCTTGGCAGCGTGGTATTCCCGGCTTGGAAATTACATGTTGAGGTTGACTTTTTACACGTACGCGAGCAGATAGGATGGTAAAACTTCGCAAGGAAACGGGCATTACATTATAAGTTTACGGCAGCGCGTTAAACAATAACGTAGTTTGCAGGGTGCAACCTCGCAGTAATTCCTTCGCGAAATAGATTTCTGGGCCTCTTCTGCCAGCCATAAGGTAGGCAAGTAATGTGCAGGGCACAACAAGTCGCGATGACTTGATTTGCTTTCCTTTCAACCTGCGTTTAACCGTCGTAAAAGGTAATGCGCTTCTCAAGTACGTGCACTTCTTATAATTTTAAAACCGGTTAGTTTTCAATAACTTCACGCATACTGAAACAAGTCTAAGTACTTCTTGAAGTATTGATCAACTGCTAATTTTATTTTGTTTGGATGTTTAGAAGTGCCACTGAAGTAGTTAACGTGTAAGAACTTTTTCGTAATGGGCTAATACTCATTTATTCCTTTTAATAAACGAATGCCGAATATGTTGCTTTTTGATATTTAAAGAAGGCTTGAAGTTGAAAATTATTCTCGTCCGCAAGAAATTATTCTCTCGCACGTCCTACATTCGACTATAAATTTCTTTCTTTCGCAATAGGCCAAAATAGGTTTATAATAAGGGACCACTGTGTTGACAGATTTAATGGCCAATAGTAGGCGCCTAAGTAAATTATGGGACTGGTCGCAGCACGATATGGCCAATAAATCTAGTGAACGGACTCTGTTTGGTAGGCGGAGGAAAGCATTACAATTTAAATAACTACATGTGAATTGTTTTTTAAAACTTTGGAATTTATTTAATTTTCATTTCGCAGCTGCGCGAAAGAAGTGGGGAAATGCAGTGACCAACCAACGAGAGTGGTGTCCTAACACTATATTTTTTTTCAAGTTCGTTATATTTGAATCTTTGCTAGTTTTGTCTCCTCGTCACTCGAACATATAGCGCCTTAGCAATCTCGACTACTACACGATACTGCTAGTTAAACGAAGTCTTGTGCAGTGTCAAGTTTGTTCAAAATTTGGTTTTTTTTAACTCAACACACTGTAAAAAAATGTTATGGTCTTTACTGAGAAATTGTTTGTAATTCTAAAAATGTTTGCAACAGTACAAAAATTGATATTGCTTATTACTTGTTTGTAAAACTACAAGAGCCATGTTTGTAATAAACCAAATTTCGTACTTTACTGATACGTATTCACGAGCTCAAGCAAAATGGCTGACATTCAAAAACCAAAAACCGTATATAGCTGTTTGCGCAAAAACTAGAAGTGATGTAAAGTATGGTTGCGTGCAAAAATAAATGTATTGCAAGTTTGAATAACGTAAAACACTTATAACAACTTCAATATTCATAATAAAACGACTAAATTAAAAAAAATGTGTCTTTTTTACTTAGTAACTGTTTATGCTAATGTTTTATATCTAAGCAGAACTATTAAAATTAAATAAATGCGCTTTTTCTAAACGGAATAACTTAAGNATATGCTAATGTTTTATATCTAAGCAGAACTATTAAAATTAAATAAATGCGCTTTTTCTAAACGGAATAACTTAAGTAATATTTTGCAGGTATTTAATAGTATATTAAGTTCAAAATAATGAGGCAGATAGTATGTTAAGTTGGTCTAGTGGTGGCTGTGGGGATACTAATGCAACGGACGTGAAACTAATCCATCCCAGTGATGGCAAGATGTGATTCCTTTTTTTCCCCTTGAATTACATTTTCTAATATTTTTTTTACATATTCTTTGTTATTATTTTATAACGTTGGTTTTCTAGAAGAAAAACTTAATTTTANTTTTCTAATATTTTTTTTACATATTCTTTGTTATTATTTTATAACGTTGGTTTTCTAGAAGAAAAACTTAATTTTATGTCCACTTCTCACAAATATATGTTTTGCATATTTTACAAGAAAACGGTTTGTATTTCTACAAAGGGTTTTCTTAGCAACTGGTTTTCCAATATTTTTTTTTGTAAAAGTACAATAAAAAGCCTTTGGTTTATATTATGTATCTTATAAGAAAATATGTGTTACAATAAAAATATTACAATTGTATAAACACAATTTAACTCGAAACCTCTGCAGTTAGTTACTGGTTAACAGTAGATAAAATGACATCGGGAGAATCGAACACGTAACAGATTATTCACCAGCGCGTGTTCGTCAGTAGTGAAGCTGGAATACTACGCAAGATCGATCATCCCTAGAACTGCCGGTAATGACCGAACCCAAAATTTCTCTAATGAATGTCAGGTATACTATCTGTGTGGTTAAACACGTTCGTGATCACACCCCTCTTGTCTTAGAGACACTTCTATACGTGATAGTGACAGTATACTTAATAACATACATTTTAATAGTCGAAGTGTCAAACTAACAAAATAGAGCTCATGTAACTCCTATATTTGTACTGATTTTATAGAAGTACGCAATATACGGCCACAAATATGTATAGTTTAGTTGTAGTAATATGTTTGTCGCAATATAATAATAACTCACCTTTCTCTACCTGGAACATTTAACTTCTGTTTAAATACTATATTTAACAGACTATCTTCACGACTGNAATATAATAATAACTCACCTTTCTCTACCTGGAACATTTAACTTCTGTTTAAATACTATATTTTCCAGACTATCTTCACGACTGACCGCCTACGTGAAGTAGTGTGGGGCGACGCTGCCCTTTACCAAAGAAACCTTAGCCAGTCTCCCCGCACTATTTCTCTTGTTTTTTTTTTTTTTTTTAAATAGTTGGTGGGTCATACTGATCTAACACTGCCGCTTCGGCATTGCATTATCACCCCGCCTAATCGCTTTTTGGCTCACCGTGAAGCCCGTCACCAGGTTTTCCATATGGTTCCTACCTGCTTTACTCTGTCAAAACAATAAATTTCTAAATTATTTTTTGCATAATCATGTTTACTTCGTATTTACATTCTGACTTAATTTATACTACTGCAGTTATCTAATTAACAGGTTGCTTTCGTAAATAAAGAATATATTTTATTTAATTGACTAGTCCCCTACATCGCGCATAGCCTAATTCATTCTAAGANGCTTTCGTAAATAAAGAATATATTTTATTTAATTGACTAGTCCCCTACATCGCGCATAGCCTAATTCATTCTAAGAAATTAATTTTATTCTTCGGCAACCATGCAAAACATTTTGTGTTATACATTTTTAAAAACGATAACTTATTGGAGTGTAATCACGCTAATATTTTATATAAGAAATTTATTGATGTTACACAAAAAAAGTCTAATGTTGTGGCAACAATATTAATGTTACTACAACATTAATTTTTTGTTATCTCTGAGCCGTCAGTAACTACTGTTACTGTTAATGTAATATACTCTTAAGTTATTATGTTAATTTTACATTTAGATAATAACGTTGGCCAACAACATTATATCCTTTCTGTACTATCAATTTTAAGGTGGTGATCATGTTGCGGCAAAACAAATTGTGATGAACTGATGTTAACATTTATGTGAATGTGAAATAAATTAAGTACTATTATTTTGTTACAAAAATATATATTACCAACGAAAAACAATTATAGTTGAATTTTGAAATTTGGCCAACTACGCTATCTTGACATGGTTAACTAAGTTTCGTATTGTGAGTATTGAAAATAACATAAAATGACGAACTGCAGTTGTCTTTCGTTACTTATAAATACTCTATATTATATAACTACACTGAATAGCCAAAAAAAAAAAAAAAAAAAAAAAAAAAAAAAANAGACGTGCGTATGCAAATAACAGATGTATGGAACCAATCAGAGTAACGCGATGCGGTCGGCAGCTAGATCGGTTACAATGGCAGGTTATCAAGATTTAAGTGAGTTTGAACGTGCAGTTATAGTCGGCGCACGAAAGATGGGACATTTCATAACACTCCCCCACTTATCGACAAACATTAATAAAGTAGAGTCACCAACCAGGCAGTGCTGCCTCCCTCCTCTCCTCCTGTACTGGCAGGGGAAGGGGAGGGGAATATTCTAAAACACCTGGGCCAATCTGGGGAAACTCAGTCGGCCCATAAAGATAAATGTTAGCTGCAGAGGGCAACCTCTGTAACTACAGTTTGGGAGGGTGCAGGGAGTTATGAGGGGGCCAATCTAGCTCCTTCCTAATCTCCCTGTGTGCTATGAAAAACCCCATTGGGTGGTAATGGGCCCCTCACGGTGCCTGATCTACCCCCGCTCTGAGCTTCGGCAGTGATGAACAATGGCGTGGGACATTTCATCTCCGAGGTAGCGATAACATTTGGATTTTCGCGTACNGTGCCTGATCTACCCCCGCTCTGAGCTTCGGCAGTGATGAACAATGGCGTGGGACATTTCATCTCCGAGGTAGCGATAACATTTGGATTTTCGCGTACGACCATTTTACGAGTGTACCGTGAATATCGGGAATCNACTTTTCTTGTACCATAACAGTACCCTGCATACTTCAATACTAGCTCTGAAATACATTTATAAATAAAGCAAAATAATTTAAATAGCAAATTTAAACATAGCGTTTTTAATAAAATATTGACACGTATAATTGTAATTCATAACACGTTGCCTACTTTACTGTAGACATGCCTAGCAGTGTTTATAATTTAATTCCAATCGTTACTCAAAAAGGTTTCATTTAAAACAAAAGGTAAACTACACAAATCCTTAACTATTCGTTTACCAAGTAAACTAACTAGTTCCACCAGGTATTAGATCGCCCGTCACAGATCTAGGTCAGGCTAGGTGTTTTACGTCAGATTATTATTCAATAGTTTTCCTGTGTAAAGACAGTGACTNGTCACAGATCTAGGTCAGGCTAGGTGTTTTACGTCAGATTATTATTCAATAGTTTTCCTGTGTAAAGACAGTGACTCTCAGCACAAGAGAAGCTGCAAGCCACTCATTATGAGTGATTTACTGGAGTCCCACACCTTATACTGTTCTTAAAAATATTATATTCTGTTCATAAACTTATCAAGAATCTATTTCACATTCAGTAATTAAATTTGTTAATATCATAAAGTAACGGCTTTTAGGTCTACGTAAACACTTACGACCTGAACTCTGTATATTTGGACATAGGTCAACACCTGAATTCTGTTATTTTTAAGGGCTCTCTTAACTATTTTGCTACGCATTTCTGTATCTCAAAAAAATAATTTACAAAGGTATAAAGAACAACTCAATGATTATCAGCGGAAGGATTCCATTCCAGGACTGCCCAGTTCTCACTTTTAACATAAGATCTCGTACTTAACGTTTCCGCTCGGTGCAGCTGACAGGCATACCTCTTGGCAGCGTGGTATTCCCGGCTTGGAAATTACATGTTGAGGTTGACTTTTTACACGTACGCGAGCAGATAGGATGGTAAAACTTCGCAAGGAAACGGGCATTACATTATAAGTTTACGGCAGCGCGTTAAACAATAACGTAGTTTGCAGGGTGCAACCTCGCAGTAATTCCTTCGCGAAATAGATTTCTGGGCCTCTTCTGCCAGCCATAAGGTAGGCAAGTAATGTGCAGGGCACAANAGTAATTCCTTCGCGAAATAGATTTCTGGGCCTCTTCTGCCAGCCATAAGGTAGGCAAGTAATGTGCAGGGCACAAGTCGCGATGACTTGATTTGCTTTCCTTTCAACCTGCGTTTAACCGTCGTAAAAGGTAATGCGCTTCTCAAGNAGTAATTCCTTCGCGAAATAGATTTCTGGGCCTCTTCTGCCAGCCATAAGGTAGGCAAGTAATGTGCAGGGCACAACAAGTCGCGATGACTTGATTTGCTTTCCTTTCAACCTGCGTTTAACCGTCGTAAAAGGTAATGCGCTTCTCAAGNAACAAGTCGCGATGACTTGATTTGCTTTCCTTTCAACCTGCGTTTAACCGTCGTAAAAGGTAATGCGCTTCTCAAGTACGTGCACTTCTTATAATTTTAAAACCGGTTAGTTTTCAATAACTTCACGCATACTGAAACAAGTCTAAGTACTTCTTGAAGTATTGATCAACTGCTAATTTTATTTTGTTTGGATGTTTAGAAGTGCCACTGAAGTAGTTAACGTGTAAGAACTTTTTCGTAATGGGCTAATACTCATTTATTCCTTTTAATAAACGAATGCCGAATATGTTGCTTTTTGATATTTAAAGAAGGCTTGAAGTTGAAAATTATTCTCGTCCGCAAGAAATTATTCTCTCGCACGTCCTACATTCGACTATAAATTTCTTTCTTTCGCAATAGGCCAAAATAGGTTTATAATAAGGGACCACTGTGTTGACAGATTTAATGGCCAATAGTAGGCGCCTAAGTAAATTATGGGACTGGTCGCAGCACGATATGGCCAATAAATCTAGTGAATGGACGCTGTTTGGTAGGCGGAGGAAAGCATTACAATTTAAATAACTACATGTGAATAGTTTTTTAAAACTTTGGAATTAANCAGCACGATATGGCCAATAAATCTAGTGAACGGACTCTGTTTGGTAGGCGGAGGAAAGCATTACAATTTAAATAACTACATGTGAATTGTTTTTTAAAACTTTGGAATTTATTTAATTTTCATTTCGCAGCTGCGCGAAAGAAGTGGGGAAATGCAGTGACCAACCAACGAGAGTGGTGTCCTAACACTATATTTTTTTTCAAGTTCGTTATATTTGAATCTTTGCTAGTTTTGTCTCCTCGTCACTCGAACATATAGCGCCTTAGCAATCTCGACTACTACACGATACTGCTAGTTAAACGAAGTCTTGTGCAGTGTCAAGTTTGTTCAAAATTTGGTTTTTTTTTAACTCAACACACTGTAAAAAAATGTTATGGTCTTTACTGAGAAATTGTTTGTAATTCTAAAAATGTTTGCAACAGTACAAAAATTGATATTGCTTATTACTTGTTTGTAAAACTACAAGAGCCATGTTTGTAATAAACCAAATTTCGTACTTTACTGATACGTATTCACGAGCTCAAGCAAAATGGCTGGCATTCAAAAACCAAAAACCGTATATAGCTGTTTGCGCAAAAACTAGAAGTGATGTAAAGTATGGTTGCGTGCAAAAATAAATGTATTGCAAGTTTGAATAACGTAAAACACTTAAAACAACTTCAATATTCATATGCTAATGTTTTATATCTAAGCAGAACTATTAAAATTAAATAAATGCGCTTTTTCTAAACGGAATAACTTAAGTAATATTTTGCAGGTATTTAATAGTATATTAAGTTCAAAATAATGAGGCAGATAGTATGTTAAGTTGGTCTAGTGGTGGCTGTGGGGATACTAATGCAACGGACGTGAAACTAATCCATCCCAGTGATGGCAAGATGTGATTCCTTTTTTTCCCCTTGAATTACATTTTCTAATATTTTTTTTACATATTCTTTGTTATTATTTTATAACGTTGGTTTTCTAGAAGAAAAACTTAATTTTACGTCCACTTCTCACAAATATATGTTTTGCATATTTTACAAGAAAACGGTTTGTATTTCTACAAAGGGTTTTCTTAGCAACTGGTTTTCCAAGATTTTTTTTTGTAAAAGTACAATAAAAAGCCTTTGGTTTATATTATGTATCTTATAAGAAAATATGTGTTACAATAAAAATATTACAATTGTATAAACACAATTTAACTCGAAACCTCTGCAGTTAGTTACTGGTTAACAGTAGATAAAATGACATCGGGAGAATCGAACACGTAACAGATTATTCACCAGCGCGTGTTCGTCAGTAGTGAAGCTGGAATACTACGCAAGATCGATCATCCCTAGAACTGCCGGTAATGACCGAACCCAAAATTTCTCTAATGAATGTCAGGTATACTATCTGTTTGGTTAAACACGTTCGTGATCACACCCCTCTTGTCTTAGAGACACTTCTATACGTGATAGTGACAGTATACTTAATAACATACATTTTAATAGTCGAAGTGTCAAACTAACAAAATAGAGCTCATGTAACTCCTATATTTGTACTGATTTTATAGAAGTACGCAATATACGGCCACAAATATGTATAGTTTAGTTGTAGTAATATGTTTGTCGCAATATAATAATAACTCACCTTTCTCTACCTGGAACATTTAACTTCTGTTTAAATACTATATTTTCCAGACTATCTTCACGACTGACCGCCTACGTGAAGTAGTGTGGGGCGACGCTGCCCTTTACCAAAGAAACCTTAGCCAGTCTCCCCGCACTATTTCTCTTGTTTTTTTTTTTTTTTTTAAATAGTTGGTGGGTCATACTGATCTAACACTGCCGCTTCGGCATTGCATTATCACCCCGCCTAATCGCTTTTTGGCTCACCGTGAAGCCCGTCACCAGGTTTTCCATAAGGTTCCTACCTGCTTTACTCTGTCAAAACAATACATTTCTAAATTATTTTTTGCATAATCACGTTTACTTCGTATTTACATTCTGACTTAATTTATACTACTGCAGTTATCTAATTAACAGGTTTCTTTCGTAAATAAAGAATATATTTTATTTAATTGACTAGTCCCCTACATCGCGCATAGCCTAATTCATTCTAAGAAATTAATTTTATTCTTCGGCAACCATGCAAAACATTTTGTGTTATACATTTTTAAAAACGATAACTTATTGGAGTGTAATCACGCTAATATTTTATATAAGAAATTTATTGATGTTACACAAAAAAAGTCTAATGTTGTGGCAACAATATTAATGTTACTACAACATTAATTTTTTGTTATCTCTGAGCCGTCAGTAACTACTGTTACTGTTAATGTAATATACTCTTAAGTTATTATGTTAATTTTACATTTAGATAATAACGTTGGCCAACAACATTATATCCTTTCTGTACTATCAATTTTAAGGTGGTGATCATGTTGCGGCAAAACAAATTGTGATGAACTGATGTTAACATTTATGTGAATGTGAAATAAATTAAGTACTATTATTTTNTAAAGTAGAGTCACCAACCAGGCAGTGCTGCCTCCCTCCTCTCCTCCTGTACTGGCAGGGGAAGGGGAGGGGAATATTCTAAAACACCTGGGCCAATCTGGGGAAACTCAGTCGGCCCATAAAGATAAATGTTAGCTGCAGAGGGCAACCTCTGTAACTACAGTTTGGGAGGGTGCAGGGAGTTATGAGGGGGCCAATCTAGCTCCTTCCTAATCTCCCTGTGTGCTATGAAAAACCCCATTGGGTGGTAATGGGCCCCTCACGGTGCCTGATCTACCCCCGCTCTGAGCTTCGGCAGTGATGAACAATGGCGTGGGACATTTCATCTCCGAGGTAGCGATAACATTTGGATTTTCGCGTACGACCATTTTACGAGTGTACCGTGAATATCGGGAATCCGGTAAAAGATCACATCTTCGGCATCGCTGCGGCTGGAAAAAGATCGTGAAAGAACGGGACAAACGACGACTGAAGAGAATCATTAAACGTGACAGACGTGCAACCCTTTCCAAATTGGCGCAGATTAGATTTGTGGACTGCTCTGCAAGATTCATGGTGCAAATTGCCTCCTGCATACCTTCAGACATTAGTCGAGTGCATGCCACGTCGTCGTGCGGCACTTCTGCGTGCTCGGGGGCACTACACGATACACCCTACAGGTGTACCAATTGTTTTGTCTCTTCAGTATATGTATTTGCGTAATTGGCACACGTACACGGCTTTGCAAGGCTTGAGAGCTGGTCTAAGTTACATCTAGTTTTCAAAAGGTAAATACAGAGATTTCATTTTACGAGGTTATCACTGTTCACTACTATCCGCCATTTTTACAGCGGCAATTAAGTGTAACCTTGTGTTGGTTGGACATTTCTTTAATGTCACAGTAACACAAAATATGTTGTTCTTCCTGTTAATTTTAGCGTAATAAAACTTTTGGTTGCGGCAACATTGTCTTGTTAACTCTTCAACAGTATGTTTACTTACAGGAATACAAGACTTAGTAAATGGTTAACATTAAGTAACATTGTCACAGCATTTTAAATGTTGCTACAACTTTTAAGATTAAAGTAATTTCTCAATAGCAATTTCTTTGTTGCAGTAACATTAGACTTTTTTCTGTGTAATAACGGATACGCATTAATTTAAGATAATCAGATAGCTGGTGTTTTATCTTTCGTGATAATTTAAGGGTAATATTAAATTATTCCTTCATTTTTATAATATTTAAGAGCACTCTAAAAATTTATCAGATCTAAAGTTACAACTTCCAGTTAGCAACGAATAATTACTACCAAATCCGACCTCTGAGGCATATTTGATTGAGATTCTTGCTACGGTATGAATTATTCTGTATTTAAATACCTGTCAAGGCATATTTGCGTGTGTTTTAAGTATAATTTTACGTTTAGTGCGCAAGGGATTTTNCTGTATTTAAATACCTGTCAAGGCATATTTGCGTGTGTTTTAAGTATAATTTTACGTTTAGTGCGCAAGGGATTTTATGCCTCCCGATATAAAGTAAAAATTATAATAAATTACAAAAAGTGAAATCACTGTAGAAATACAATACAGAACTATTTTTTTTTAGTCTGGAAAGTTAATTGCTGGGGTAGGGGAAGGTTTACAACGTGAGCATAGCATATTTAAACTGCGCACACATTCAAGACTGACTTGAGACTTACACCCAGAACCCTCAATACTTTATTGTGCACTTCATGAAGGTCAGTTTACAAATATGTAAATTCAAATCGCTTAAGTTGTAAAATATATAATCAAAATCATGCTCTAACTACTAAAAGTTAATTCAAGAATGATTCATATCCGACAATAATCATGTTAACATTTTTATATTCATATTTACAAAGTAAATGTGGACTACTTTATTCCATTTTGCAAGGGAACTACCTAGTATACGGAAGTATATGTTTCGTAGAGAAAAGAGTACAATTTACCCAACTAAATTATTAACAATCTTATGGAGGAAAGTACTGTGATTAAATTATAATTTTAACAAACTCGGTAATAAGTAAATGCTGAATGCGTATAAATACCTGCTATTTCTTTGTAGTACTTCGTTTGGCGAATTAATATTTACTGCTTTACTGCAGACTGTCGTTTAGAAAATAACTAAAGTTTTTACATAGAAACCAAAATATAAATTTTCTTTCTTAAACTTTAAATTATGAAATTTATTAAAGTCGTCACAGCGAGAGCCGAGCTATTTGGAGAAAAAAGGGAGAGAAATATTTGCATGCACGCATATATGCCTACATACAAGAAAAAAAAGGGGATGAGAGAAAGAGAGAGTGAGAAAGGCAATGTCACTTGCACTTTGTAAAGGAAAGTAGTCCGTAATAATTCAGCTTGTGCTCACCATTTACTGCTATAATGTAAACTTTATTAAATAAATAAAAAAATAATGCTGAATTATCTCTGTCACAAATGAGATTCTCATCGCCGTTGATACAAAACGGTTGAAGCATTTCGAACGTGCATTACTGCCACATTTGGGCGCCGCGCCGTTTGGATTCGTTCACGAGTGGATATTTAAAATGCCCGTTCGCGCGTATTACGTGTGTGCGCTACAGTTGGCAAACAGCTATTGTCAACAGAATAGCTATTTAAAGAGGGGGGTGGGGGGTCCATTGTCACGCCACATCTACGCCGTTAAATAAACCTGTCATCTTGCTCATTACGCTGAGTGCATTGTAGTTACATGGTTAGCACTCGGACAAGCTTTTATTCCCAACCCCAACCCCCTTCCACTAGTCCTTCATTCTTTTTTCTGTTACGTGTATAGGAGAAGAAACAGTCCCACGTTTTTTATACTCCTTACAAACATTTTTTCATCCACGTTTCACATCACTCATTTCTGAACGCACCAGAAAATTTATGTTTTACGCTTATGGATAGATATAAGTTATTGCCAAAAAATTCAAAAACAAATTTTACTGCGCAAATTTTTTTTAGCCCTGTCATAAATCTAGGCCACAACAGTTGCCAAAAGAAGATTTATGGAAGGAGCCACATACAGAATAATATTCATTCTCTATATCGAGTGTTCCTTTTGTTGGATGACCGAAGTTGCGCATGTTCGCCCAACCTGGATTTGTTACCGTCCTTTGGCCAGTATAACACACTTGAACAGGTCCTTACAAATCTAGAACATAAAATCAGTATGTCGAAGCTATTAATCTCAAATACAAAATGATTTCCAGAAAGTACAGCATTAATTGTTTGTATATGTACTTGATAACAACTTTTTTACTTTAAGTTTGGAAAGATATTAGACAGTTGCATACTAAAAAGCAAGGATTAGATATTATATTGAAATAAACACCATCGAAGCACGCGGGAGACAAAAGGAGTGTGTCTGTCCCATCGCCTTTCAAAGCAAACTCAATGTGAAGGCACACGGTGTAAGATTAATTCAGTATTATTTCTTATTAGAAATATAAGAAAAATAATTACAGTTAATATATATACAATTTAGGTAAAAAAAACATACTTATATGCCATTATTTAAAATTCATTTCTAAGCTTAAAATTTGTCTGTGGTACAAAACCGTTGGTCCACGCTTACTACCTGAATAGGTGTTTTATTAACCACTGCATTAGATATATGTATATATATTATAAATAAAAATACAACGATTTTAAAACACTGCTGTGCAAAAATGTTTCTGCCAAAATTTAATATAAAAGCACCGAAGCTAATTTGTATATAAGTATGTAGGGGTCTACACACACTCATATATATGTGTGTATATATATATATATATATATATATATATATATATATATATATACTATTTACGGTAAAGTGGACACTTTTGAAAGAACTCTCATTTGGAATAATAATTGGCAATATTTATTTAAAAAGGTGTTTAATGGATAAAAAAATGTCTGAAAGGAAAAAGTAACTAGGCTCTCAAAAGTGCTCACTTTACTGTGAACAGCATATTAATATATATATATGTGTGTGTGTGTGTGTGTGTGTACATAAATAGGCGAGGGGAGGAGGTTTACCTTTGCGTACAACATCCGCTCTGCAGAAGATAATCCCTAATTCGTGCACGCACGCGCGAGGTTTGAACCCATGACCTCCCACGAGGTTAGGTTGGGGAACCGGCAGAAAGGTCAGTGCCTCCCCAGACAGTCCTCGTTGGCGCTGCAGCGTCCTGTAACTGACACACACGAACGAGAATGAGGAAATAAATTCTCCGCGAGCACGCAGTGCGGTATGAGCGTGCAGTACATAAACTGCCGTTGCTCCTACTAAACGTGTAATCGTCATTCCTCCCCTGCTTTTTTTTGTTTCCGCAGCGGCGGTGCGCGCCATCGATCAAGCACATGCTTCCCTCATGCCCTTTATCGCCCCACCCCCTCCCTGCTCCCACTAAGTCTCGTCCGTCGAACCCAATCTCGAAATCACGACGCGCGCCGGGAAGAAAGCAGCGCGGGAACAAAACTGTAAAACGCCATTATTTCCGTGGAACGGTGCCGAGATAAATCTCGCGCAAGTGGAGGAGGGTTATAAATTTTACACCCGCCGCCCTGGTGTGCGCCTCGCACTTGATGGTTGGCAGCGAGGGGCGTGTTTACAGCCCCGTCGCTGCTATACAACGTGAACGCATGTGGCCGTGACCTGCCCCTCGCTCTGGGAAGACCGCGCGGTAACGCACCGACTGCCGTGACGTCACACGTGCCGTACTTCCAACAGATTAAGCCTATTTGGTCTTGGTAGGCGGATGGTACTTGTGGTAATTTCCCAGTCATCAATATTCGAAGCGATCCGAAACAACTCCCACCCCTTGATCGGTAAATGTACGGTTGGCAGGCGTGGATGCGTAGGTGTGGAAGCTGTGACGTCACGTCACCTTCGTGCTGCCTCCCCTAGCGAGGAGTTACCAGACACTGATTGGCGAACGGTAACGCGAAGGTGTGTGACGTCACAGGTCTCACACCGACGCCTACCAACCTTGCATTTGCCCACCAAGACGTGAGAGTTTCGATTGCTGTAAACATTGATGACTGCATAAATAACACAATTATTTTCAGCCAACCAAGATTAAATAAACTCCGTACGTTAGGCGCGTGGCACCGCCTGTATAAGCTATACCGAGAGCATACCGGCGCTGTGCCACGGTAAGTGATTGGTCGACAGCTGACAAGCATTCTTAGCATTTTAAATTACTTTTAAAACATGAAACGAACATGATACATTATTAACACGACTCTAAACCACACGCGGCAGTAAGAAAGCATTGCGAAGCGATGGGAAATAGCATTAACACGACTCTAAACCACACGCGGCAGTAAGAAAGCATTGCGAAGCGATGGAAAATAGCATACACAAGTTTCGCGTGTGTTCTGTTTCCTCAAAATTATAAGCGCTGACTAAAGGGTTTTAATACAGTAATCTGTTCAGAAAACATACGGCATTGGCACCATAGTTTAAAACACTGTTTTACAGAAGAATAAATGCAGTTAACAGAGGGCAACTTACAACCATTTTTGCTGACATTGACACTTTTCAACGACCACATTCGTGTTTAAGTAACCAAAAATATAAGCTGGCAACAAAACATCGACTTTCATTTATGCCCTCAAAGTTTTTACATTGAATTATTCCATAATTTTTTACAAAATAAGAATAGACATAATTGTTTACAATACAGAGCTTCAAATTAATAGCACCCATCCAGTGTGATTTGAAAGTTCGGTGGTGGCGGTGTGCCAGAGAAATGAATTAACGACGTTTAATTTTTTGGGATGACCGTAAGATGGCGCCTCGGACAAAGCGAAGCAATTCTAGAGCTACTTTGTGGCCAGCCATTAAACTAGCTTCAGTAAGGAGAAACAAAAACGCTTGCGGCTACGTTTCTTTCGTATTATTATTTATATTCCGTGATGCAAGTGCGTAGTAAAATTTAGGNATTTTTTGGGATGACCGTAAGATGGCGCCTCGGACAAAGCGAAGCAATTCTAGAGCTACTTTGTGGCCAGCCATTAAACTAGCTTCAGTAAGGAGAAAAAAAAACGCTTGCGGCTACGTTTCTTTCGTATTATTATTTATATTCCGTGATGCAAGTGCGTAGTAAAATTTAGGAGAGGAGGCTGTAACATGTCTCTCTGGTACTAGGGCAAATAGTGTTGATTCCATCGTTGATTTGGAGTGGTCACAATGTTATATTCCAAAATTTTATTACTTCATAAATATAAATTGTGAACACCTTAGTGTCAAAGAGATTTTTTATTTACGTGTTTGGTTGTTACCGTTACATATTTNGAAGAGGAGGCTGTAACATGTCTCTCTGGTACTAGGGCAAATAGTGTTGATTCCATCGTTGATTTGGAGTGGTCACAATGTTATATTCCAAAATTTTATTACTTAATAAATATAAATTGTGAACACCTTAGTGTCAAAGAGATTTTTTATTTACGTGTTTGGTTGTTACCGTTACATATTTATACCGGCAGGCCAAATGAGGAGTGCCTTGCAATTTAAAGTTTTTGCAACATATATCTGAAAATGGCAAGAGCATTGCCGGCTTAGCCGAAATCAAAAACTTTGAACTCGCAGTTCGAATGTAACAACTCAGTGACCTCAGCAACGAAGGTCGCCAAGTAAAAAAAAAGGGGGANAAAAGTGCCTTGCAATTTAAAGTTTTTGTAACATATATCTGAAAATGGCAAGAGCATTGCCGGCTTAGCCGAAATCAAAAACCTTGAACTCGCAGTTCGAATGTAACAACTCAGTGACCTCAGCAACGAAGGTCGCCAAGTAAAAAAAAAGGGGGAAGGGGAGTAATTTTAGTACGCAAATGATTTCTATAAAATATCTTGTGGGTCAGTCTGCCAAACAGATCGCAGAGCTACATGCGTATAGTTGTCATTTAAAAACTGTCCAATATTCTTGAGTGGTGTCTGCTAACGAATAGTATTTCCGAAAATTTTCTGGTCGAATGCTAATTTTAGTTTATTTTTCCGTTTGTAATGTGTATGTTTTTTAATTTCACAAAGGNGGAGGGGAGTAATTTTAGTACGCAAATGATTTCTATAAAATATCTTGTGGGTCAGTTTGCCAAACAGATCGCAGAGCTACATGCGTATAGTTGTCATTTAAAAACTGTCCAATATTCTTGAGCGGTGTCTGCTAACGAATAGTATTTCTGAAAATTTTCTGGTCGAATGCTAATTTTAGTTTATTTTTCCGTTTGTAATGTGTATGTTTTTTAATTTCACAAAGGGCTAATACGAGTGTGTCATGATCATTTTAAACTATAAAACATCATTGTAAAAATGTTTTGGTAAATTTCGTAAACTGTAAAGGAAGTTTTTAATCTATGCACTGCATGGAAATAATACAACACTTCAGTAAGACAAACTATAAGATAAAAATAAGCGTTGTTTACATACCAACAAAGTGAGAACTTCCCTTAGCATTTGTCTGTTTTCTGAGGAAATGCAGGAACGCTACTATGGATGTATGGGAAAAAATTACCATTTACGATATTTCACTATACGTATACACACTGATGTGGAAAATATACGAACAGCTTCTTAGAGTGACCTGGTGCAGACTGCTTAGCGTAGCATATGGACCTGCGGCACACCTTTGTCTTTATTACTGCACCATAAAATGATAAGAGTCCTCACTAAAAGTCCTATAGAGGCGAGGAGAAGAGAGAGAGAGAGAGAAAGAGAGAGAGGGAGAAAGAGAAAGAGAAAAAGAGTGGGATTTTTTTTTTGTTAAATTGAATTTATACTTATATTTTATATATTAATTATAATGTTTTGTTTATAATTAGGTAATATGAATAAAACAGGAAAAAATTGGGTGCGTTGGTAACGCCTAGTAATAAATAGTTCTTATGCAAACTATTATTACACTGAGTGCGCTCAAAAGCAGTGCGTTGTTTTTTGCTGTTATTTTCTAGCTCGGGTAAGCTTTGTTTGCATGAGGCGGAGGGATATTCTGGAAGTAGAACTTTAGCAGGGTTTCAGAAAAGTTGGAAGTAAACTTGAATGGACTATATATGATTTAGTGTAAAAATGTGTTTGGTGTGATTATCTAGAACATTTATGCATGCCGTTGTGTTGCTGTGCTGCAGGAAGTGCCTGGGAGAGCCACTGCCCGCTCAGGTAGAGCACACCCACACCTCGGCGGTAATGGTGTTCGCGCACGGGTAATTGAGACCCGGCTGGTAGGCCCGAGATGTCATTACGCTTAGTCACGACCTCGCCTCAATAATTAATCGCACGTTGGACGGCGGGGTAGGTCGTGCTGGAAGGTGTCGGCAGTAGTGGCGTTGTGTGTGTGCTTATGTGTGCGTCTGTGCTGGCCGTCTACAACCTGTATCGGATCGCCCTCGCTCACCCCCGGTCAGACCGACTGATGCAATTTTCCCTCGCTAGCTCCTTCGACGCTACATCCTTCCTTTTGCTTTCCACCTCATGCTATACCCGTCACCGACGACACTGTCTTACCTCAGAGGACTTAGGGGCATTTGATGCCAAACAATTAATTATTTTATAATTGTACTAAAGATTGTTCAGCTTGTACGCATATATATGCGATGACATTTTCCTCAAATAAAAAAAAAACACTTAAATTTTTTTTTAATAATTTTACTTTACTTCCAATTTTTTTTTTCTGCTTTGCTGCAGCCATAATAATAAATACTAAGATGAAAATTTGGAAAAAAGAATACATCGTAAACTAATACCGTGGGCTACGCGTGACACATGTAACCACCAAATCGTTTCAAACGTTAAAATTTTTTTTTAAAAGATGCAAAAATTATTAAATTTGTAATATCTTGTCCATACATATGGCCTGTTATTTAATGATTACATCGTGTAACGTAATTTGTATTTTTTTTTATTTGTAGAACTTTGTTTGTTATTATGACTAGAGCAAAACTGGAAAAAAATTTTGATTAGATATCAAATTATTCAAATAATATAAAGTGTAAAATTATTTATTCAATGAAAATGGCATTGCATGCAATGCGTACATGTTAAACAATATTTGGTGCAGATATAAAATTATTAATTTCTTGGTATCCGATACTCTGAAGTGGCCTCCCTAGTAAAACTTTGAAACGTCTCAAATTCACGTCCGGCCGTAAGGCAGTATTGCGACGGCGATGACAGATAATATAACCAATTTCGCGTGTGTCGCATTTCCTCAGAACTTTAATCGGCGACGGCAGGGTTTCATTTAATACAGCAATCTGTTCAGAAAAAATGTACCGTTGTCTCTGTAATTTTAAACACAGGTTTACAGAGACATAAATATCTTAAACAGAGGGCTACAGACGGTACTTTTTGCTGACTTTGACATTTTTCAACGTCCACATATGTGTTTCAATAACCAAATATGTAAACTGCCAACAACATATAGACTTTCATCTCTGTCCTAAAAAAAAGCATTTGCATTGAGAATTCCGCGGGTTTTTAAAATTCAGAATAGACACAACTGCTTAACTACAGCTAGGAGCCCGTCTACCTCGAGTTATTTTCCGCATTTGAAGCAGAGAAGCATGGGAATCCTAGAGTATTTTTGTATGTGCAGTATCTGACGCGTATATTGTGAGATACAGCGCTTTGAAAAATCCGTTTTTATCTATGTTTGAGTGATATGAAACGGTGTTTCTAATTTGCGTGACGTCTGAAAGCACTCGACAGGCCTCGTCCAAAATGTTTTTTTTCCCCTAGATCATCATATTCGACGCACTCTGCAACGAAGTTCGAGTGTCAACACAGGCGAAACGGCCGTTTACAGCCCGAATTCCAGCCGCACACTCCAGCAAAATGGCGTCACTGGCAAGCTAAATGTTGGAACACCGTTCAGAAATCAGCGCCAGGTAACCTACTCGCCAGCCAGCAGCTTAGCCAATGGGAAAACGTTCGCTGCATGCAGTAGGTAATTAGACACGAGCCTCGCGCAGAGAGTCAGAGAAGAGCACACCTTCATCAAAAGTGCACTTATGTTCTCTGTGTTCGAAGGAAATGGAGTGGAGAGGAGAGATTTGGTCTGCTATTAACATCGAGGTCTGGAGAGTCGCTGATAGTGATACGAGGTGAGTACAGAGCAGCGCCGGAATGCAAAGGCGGGGGGAAAAAACTTCAAGAAAACCTGCCGACCAGCGGCATGGTCCGGTACGATTCTCGCATGCGAAAATCCGGTAGCGACCCCACCAGGAATCGAAACAGGTTTTCCTAGGTTGGATGCGAGTAGTCTATCCACTAAACTACCACGGCCCCTCTAAGGAAAAAATTCTTACTGTCCGTCTAGGATGTGGGAATGGGCATTTAAACATATTGTATATTGCGTGTTGTAAATGGTTCCATATTGGCGTATGGCTGCCGGCTGACGAGTATAGGCTATTCACGGTTACGTCACACTTTTCTGAAGCCCTGCTCAAGTTCTACTTTTTGTTACCGATTAAGTATCCTTCCACTGCATATAAACATAAACACTGCCATGTAACTACGTTTTAACTGTGAAATGCTTGTTTACTGTTTTCAGCTGTTCAAAGAATTTAGTCATATTTCAAGTCATTTGGTACGAATGTTCACAATTTAGGTCTATAACCATATTTAGGTCAAATGTATAACTTTTTTTAAAATGTCTGCATTGACGATAGATCTTACGGTTATTATTTTACATTGTCAGCCTATTTGTTATACACGACATAGCACATTACACATAACACACGTTAATATTTTGCCGCTACAGTGCACACAAATATGCCTATCGTAACTTTTATTCCGCTCATATTTCTATGCATTGGTACTTACTGTTTTCTGCGTTTACTTCATTATTTATTTAAATTTATCTGGCTGGGCTTAGTATTTTGTTGGGGCTGTGGCAAACATTCAAATCACAGAAACGTAAGCACGTTACACAATTGTTTTTCAAACACCTAGGGAAATATGGCAACGTTGTGATAAACAGACGTGGCTTTCAAACAAATAAATTCGTCTTAAAATTGTTCACGGTTAAAACGTATAAATTTCACACGTTCGATATTTGCAATCACGCACACTGGTCCAACGTAACGTAATAGCAACAATATTATTTCACACACACACAACGGTCACGACGCACTTTACACTATATTTATTCATACCGTGGGAAAACAGATTTATTACAACATCGTAACTTGCATAGGTAGGTTTAAAAAACGTAACGAGTACAAAATTGACGCTTCGTTCCGAAACACGCCATGTCATGTCGGCGTCGTCAGTGGCCACTTCTGTCAACTTCGGATTTGTAACCGTCCCGCCACCACATCTAAATATATTATAATAAGTATTCAAACAATAAAATCTCTTTTCATTTGAAAATTGCAATTTCAAAAATTATTTTTTTGGTGTAATATATATTTATGAAATATGCTAAAATTGAAAACGTATATAATTTACCTGCTATTACAAGCGATGCAAAATTTCCCAAGAGAGAAAGAGAAAGAGGGAAAAAGAGAGATAGATAGATAGAGAGAGAGAGAGAGAGTGACAAGTTCCGCTCCGCCTATTGAATTTTCTTCCTAGGACGAAAAATTTGCACTGATATTTTAATTGTAACAATGAAATATGTTTCCTTCAGTGCTACCTATAAATTCAAATATATCAATAGGCAATGTTACAAATAGAATACCGAAAAACTAGGTTAAAAAAATATTTTATCTGTGAACTATTTCTTGCTAGCTGTTTCCAACACATCGCTGCTCTCACTGTTTTTAATTCGTATTTAATACGAAATCAATATTACAAATTATAGAAAAGTATAAGATAAAGTTTTATTTATTCAATATTACAGTACTTTGAAGAATATCACAGTATTATATATTTGTAGTATACAAGTTATTGAAAAAACACGTTACGCCTAGGTTTTTTTTTTCTTCAAAGGTTCGTTTCAAAACATCCGAAGAAACCAGGAATGGACTATAGGTTACCGGGCACAATATTGGCGTACGGACTACCGACTTACTGCTGGCCAGTTATGCCATCTTGCCAGCGTGTGCGGCTGGAGTTCATGGATTAAGCGGCTGTTTCACGACTCTATACTTAAGTACTCTGTGCTGCTACAGTCACGTGAGAAAGTTGTGGAAGGTAATCATCCGTCTTCTCTTCTTAAGGCCATTTCACATTATCAAAAATTTATTTAATTAAATTATTTTAATTCCTATTGTTGAAATAAATAATTTCATATGGGGCTGTCTCAGTTTTATTCGATAAACTTCGCAAAGGTAAATTTGTCCAACCAAACCAAATATCTTTCATAATGTTATACATTAAGCTTACTTAGAACATTACCAAATACATGTAACGAGTAAAATGTACTTGCAGTGCTGCATTTTAATTCTACAAATTCCTTTCATTATGCTAAAATAATTCTGGTGGTGACTAAAAAATTGTGTTCAAGAAACTATAAAATATATTTAAAATAAACAAAAATTTAAGACATTTGAGATTTTCGAAAACTTAAAATGCCAAATAACAGCGTTTATATCGTCCTCGTAATGTCAAATATCATTGAATAAATTAAATTTAATTAACTTTGAGGTATTTTTAAGCAAAACATTTGATTGTATGAAATGTCTATACTGAAAGCGTATATCGTTTTGTATGCGAAATATGAAACTTGTTACTTGTGTTTCCTATATTTGTTCTTCAATGGGATGACTTCTGTAGTTCGGGAAGATGTTACATTTCTGTGACAAATTTCCAAAAAAATATAAAGTGAGAAAAGTTTCTAGCTGTAAGCCTAGTTGCAATTTATTTTATCATGTAAACAACATTTGGCATAGCTGGAAATAATGTCATAAGCTGAACTATTCTCGTGTGCAGATTTCCAAAGTGTTAAGTTATTTAACTTGCTAAATATATTTTGTAAATATCATCCTTACCTAAACTGATATATTTACGTTAGTCGAATAACTTATGACAAGTTCAACTGAAATACTTTTCACGATATTTACATTGACGTCACTGCCTGATAATTGGCTTTCCCCTTGCAGGAAGCTTTGTTTGTCCAAAGAGAATTTTTTTATTTTCTTTCTGAGCAACATATCTGATTGCGTCTACGGTGGTGACGTTGTGTGCTTTCATTGAAATAACGCAGTGACAAAGGCGCTACATGGTACTTTTGTTTTATGAGTGACCTAAGCAGGAATAAATAATTATGCTATGATACCAGAGAATTAATAACATGTAAAATATTATTTGGTAAAAAAAAAGTAAACTTTCCATCCTCTAGAATCTAGATATCTAATGTACTCTCTTTTTCATTGATCGGTACTCCTAATATTCCATAAATATTTAAATAAATAATGGCATACTGCAGAAAAAGAACAAAATTTCGAGGATTTAAAAGTTACTTCAAGAGAGCTAAAATGAGCTTTGTTCCATCCAAAGTGAATTTGAAAGTGGTTACTCTTATTTAATTCAAGGTTAAAATTTTTCTTAAAATTGGTATTTCCGAAGCTTACAAGGCATTTGTTTCTGTACTTTTGAAAATAAAATATTCGTTCGTAATGGCGGGCGTTGTCTTCTGAATTAAAAAAAAATCGCAGTTATAAGCATATTTGATATAAATTTATAAAATTAATTTGCAGTTTTTTTATTTTTAGTCATGCGAGTCCGGCGGTATATAAGCTTAATAATTACAAATTAAATCGTATAAAATTCACGAAATTAGAAAATCTAACACACGCTGTCCGATTAATGTACGTAGTTAAAGCTTCATTCTTTTTATTTTGATTGTTACTTGCGGTTTCTTCGCCTCTGTGCCCTTCCCTCCCTTCTAAAGCAGGCACTGTTTTTTTTTATCTCTTTTGTATTACATCACTGGTACCTGAAGGAGGGGAAACGGATACATCACATAGGCTGCAATAACGCTAACGGTACGGGCGTCACTACAGCCTCTGAATGAATGGCTTGGGAGCCCCTGCGCGAATTTTCCGGTCATCACCTCCCTCGCCGCAACTCGAGGTGCTGAGAACCTTCTTGGCCCCGTCCTCTCAATTATATAAGCTGCGGTGAGGCTCTTTGCCGGCAGTTAAAAACTATTGGAAAATAAAAATAGTTATTTAAAAATTACAAAAATCATTTACTTTAGGCTTTGTGACCGGTTTTAATATTAAGTAATGACTTACCCATGATGCTCTTCGCGAGTCTGATGTTGGTCTACTACACTGGTTAACCCTAGCTTTGACCAGGGCTGGCTAAAAACCTGGCACATAGGCCACCAGTAGAGTGTACTAAACACATGCTACTTCTATCACAAACTCTACACGATGAAATGACCTGAGGAAATAAATATCGAGGTCGGACGATTGTCTTGGCAGTGCCACAAGGCCTGTTGAGGCCAAGCAGGGTTGAGGATGAGCAGCCGCTCGGGTTGTAGGGACTCACCCACATACTACACGCGAGTTTAACTATCCACTTGCCTACAAACCTACAAAATGTTATATAGAACATTACGAAACTACAACACGCCAGTCGGGAGACTGAAGGGGAGCTTCACTCTCCTGCCGATACACCTGCACGTAAATGGACGGCCGGGGACCAACTCAAACGCGTTTACAACGGGACACCACCGGCTAATTAATTTGACCAAAGTCTGTCGGGCTGCAAGATAGACATGTAAACCCACTCACACTAATTGGAATTGAAACTGGAATGGGCTTATTAACGTCCCCCGGTGGTATGCTGGAAGGTTTATCAGGAGACGGCTTACCGACTAACTTATTACCTAACATAAACTTACACCCATGCCTTACCTAGGATCCGAACCCAGAACCTCCTGCAGCCCAGACCGGCGGCGCACCAACCCACTGCACCACGGGAGTTCGGCCCCACTCACGCGAGTTATGGGAACCTCGGTTCTCGGTCTCATGGCAGCATGGCCTCCGGGGACATATAAGAGATCGACGACGGCATGTGTCGGCAACCTTGAATGGCTGTTGGTGTCGTATGCGTACGACGAAGGGAAACGATAAGCAACGCTGCAGAGACCAGCGAGTGCAGTATGTGACCATCAGAAGAGCACCCTGAGAAAACGGTTTTTGTGGTGATGAACAAAATCTTATTGGTGGCCACAAAATTGTGTTTGTAAATATAGACATCACAAAATATTTTGTAGCACCAAAAAAAGGTTTTTTGTCATTCCAGTATTTGGTGGCAACTACAAAATTGCGTGTGTGGTCACCAAAGATTAGAAACTAAAATAAACATCGCCAGGAGTGGAACTCGAACCTTGGACCTCTCACAGGCGAGCTCAGTGTGTTACCGTTGCGCCAATTTTTTTTTTGTAAAGTTGACTATTGACCCATACATTTGCCGTTCGACATTGCGTGCGTGACATTTAACAGTGTGTGTGTAATTTGCCGTGTAATGAGCTCAAGTAGACCGACTTGATGACAAAATCACAGCCACATGTGCGAGACATGCGAACTGAAAATCTGCCGTGAAGGAAGCGGGGCGCGAACTCCCGACCTTCCGACTAAAAGTCGGCCACCCTGCCCCTGAGCTAAGAGGGCATAGTACCACCATGATTGACGCTGAAGTACTCTCTAGAGCACGTAGATAACGTAAGTCTAATTTGTGACGCACACGACAAGGCCTGCACACTTCACCTCATGGAAAGTTAATTTTCTGTAATCATTTACGTTTACCATTCACTTATTTAGAAGAAAGGTATGATATAAACGATGTTCTTAAGAATGTCCCTCATGAATTAGTTCGTAACCTGATGCAAAGAAACGAACACGGACAAATATGTCGTCGTGGCCAGACAGAAGATGGCCACTTAGAGTATGCCAGCCAGAGCGCACACGCAGAATATAATGGATATAGTTTTGCAGTCGCAGAAAAACTTGAATACTGTGGATGGCATTAATGCTATTGCTGCCAACTAAATTTTTTGGTGGTAGCCAATAAATTTAGTGTCTATAAACAAATATGTCAGTGAGTTCTAAATATCGTTGGTACTCGTGAATCTACGTGTTATTGGGCACCACAATCGGGCTTTTACCACCAACAAAATTCCGCCTTGGAAAGCATCAACCAAACAGTTTTTGTAGTCACTAACAAATCTTTTGTTTCAGTGCAGAGACTGACACTGATTGGCTGGACTGTAAGAAAATGGGACTTGTTTCGTGAGCGAAGGACATTTAAGTGATTTAAATGTATGCAAATATACACTTTTGTGGTATAAATTTGTACAGTTAATGAATTAAGAACGTAGTAAGCTTACAGACTCTGAATATGAATTTGATTATAACTGAGGTTAGCACAAAAAGTGCGCTCACTTAAGTGTTAATAGCGGGGATAGAGACAGTTGTATTTTGTAAATAATGGATGTGTCTATTTTCATTTCATTGTAAATAAATTAAGAAATTAAAATCGGTTCTTTTATTTTCAGTAAGATCTCCATCTGTCACTAATTCGGATAGAATACATAGGCTACTCGAGCTCCATATAAAGAGACGAGGAATTGGAAAGGTACATATAACGGAACTTCAGTTAATTTTCTTGGAACGAGGATGGAAAGACNTATAAAGAGACGAGGAATTGGAAAGGTACATATAACGGAACTTCAGTTAATTTTCTTGGAACGAGGATGGAAAGACCTTCTGGAAATAAACCGACTATCAGCATCAAACTTACGACTTGCTATATTGACTGCGCAAGTCTAAGAAACAGTTAAACAAGACACATCTTTACCTGCGACTGAGACAAGAGAGCGGGATCAGTGTACGATGTACAACAAACTTAAGGCGNTATAAAGAGACGAGGAATTGGAAAGGTACATATAACGGAACTTCAGTTAATTTTCTTGGAACGAGGATGGAAAGACATTCTGGAAATAAACCGACTATCAGCATCAAACTTACGACTTGCTATATTGACTGCGCAAGTCTAAGAAACAGTAAAACAAGACACATCTTTACCTGCGACTGAGACAAGAGAGCGGGATCAGTGTACGATGTACAACAAACTTAAGGCGTCCATCTAAATGACACACGAACTGGTTTGTAGTGTGTTNGTCCATCTAAATGACACACGAACTGGTTTGTAGTGTGTTGAGTTATATACGTTTGCGAAATAAAATATTTCACTTGTGTTCAGTCTGTTCCTACATGAAAATAAAAGAATTTTCATACAAGGGTGGAAAACTTACTTGAAGTATGTACATATATCATGCTTACTGCGCATATAATTTTAAAGGTATTCTAAATTGCCAAAAACAACATTTTCGGACCGTTATATAAATACCAGCAAAACTAGTTTATGGGAATGTATTGAACTTTGATAAAACTTTCCATCAATCAACGCTAGAAGTGCCATAAAAAATTGTGTTTTGCGCAAAGCCTACACGCCCGTTCAGAGCCTTGCGCATAGCGGCGACGAAGCACTTGAATTGCGTGCCATTGTACTGCTTCCTCACTTCCGTGCCTCGAAAGTGGAAAATATCTTCAAATATACGAGCGCCTTAAGCAAAAACGTTGCACAACTGAAGCATCACTATCGTGTAGCGATGTTGCCGAACTGAGGATGGATCAATAGTGGGAACGCTCATTTTCATATTTTAATAGCATAAGTACTAACAATAACAGAGGAATCTTCCGTAGCTAAAAGTCGCATTATTCTCGATCTATTTTGCATGGCTATTGAGGAGCATTATGAAATCTGCTATAATCTCATTTAATCCAAGGATAGCAACAAAACCCGTATATTATTGGAAATTATGTATTTACTTTATCATAAAAGCAGTTGTTTCAGTTTGAAATATGTTCTCCGAAATCAGCCATAACTGATGGTTTCGTCATAAAACTTGAGAGATATGTAAAGGCAAATACAAAAATACAATGAAATCATTCCTTACTTCTGTTTTCAGAGCACACATTTCAGAAAATAGAAACTCCATCTTAAATATAAAGCAAAGGTAACTTATAACTTTTTACTAATTTCATTACTAGAAAAATAATTAAATTATAATTGAATTAAATGAAGTTATTGCGGGTTGCATAGTGGTCCTAAAACTTTGTAATTGCCTCTTTAATCAACACGGCCCACCACGAAGGTATTTTGCAATTAATTAAAAACTGTAACATATTTTAAATATGACTTTTAACGAAAGTAACTGCCGAGGTTCGTATTAACATCTTTGTTAGTATACCATACCATTACAAAGTCGCTGGTAAAGTCCTAGTTTTAATTTCTCCTTTCCGTGCAAACGTGATCTTTGCACATAATTTCATGATACGTACGTATCGCAAGATAAGACAAAAAATGTTATGTTTTAAAATGAAATGTAATGGTTTTTTTTAATTAAAGAACACTTAACATACATTGTGCAAAACAAAATAATTTGGTTTCTTTAAATATAAAATTAGAATCACAAAAACTCGTTACAGCGACATAGACGTCTAAAAGTGGCAAATGATCAACCTTCCTAGTTATCATGAAAAACAATCACAAGTGTTCTTGTGCGGTGTGATATTGCAAATAATTGCATTTACGTTTTATTTCACCATGACGGTGTAGATCATGTCACGCGGGGCCGCGGTGGTGTAGTGGCCTTCCACATAAGCGAACAGGGTTCNGACGGTGTAGATCATGTCACGCGGGGCCGCGGTGGTGTAGTGGACTTCCAAATAAGCGAACAGGGTTCGATTCTCGGCGGGGTTCGAATGTTGGAATCGTGCCGGACGACGCCCCTGTTTGGCAGATTTTCTCAGGGATCTCCCATTTCCCCCGCCCTTTCATTCCGGCACTGCTCCATACTCACTTTATTTCACCCTAATCGGCTCTCAAGACCTCGATGTTAAGAGCCGCCCAAATATCTTCACTCACTTGCTCATCATGTTATGCACCTCCGAGGAACTAGGCTCTTTTTATAATGCAGTGTAGCCCTATGGCCTCAAGAGAGAGGGAGAAAAGACGTCACCTAGCAAAACATATTCAAAGTCGTTGTCTTTGAACTGGGATGGCCAGAAATTCCGCACCGTGNATATATTACAGCCTTTCTAATAAAACATTTTTTACGGCGTCTAAAAATTAATAGAGAGAAAAGAAAGAATAATGACTAGTTGTGTTGAGCGTGACTCGGTAAGTGCAGATGACAGCACTGATGTAGACATCAAGCACTCGCGCTTCGCGGCACGTATTAAATTTCCTAGAACAATTCAATAGCACTCTCCCCTCGTCCCACCACCTTGTGTACGAGAAATTATTTTTTGTTTTACCTCACGCAGCTCGTCTCCCCTGCGAAAGCGAGAAAGTGTCGTCGTGGGAACCAGCGGGTAGCGCAAGATTATGACGTGGGAACACCGAGTGGCCCAAGTCCTAGGTCAAGCTAGAAAAACAGGCGGACAAAAATTTCCCCAACTTAAATTTAAAAAAATATAATTCATGTTAAAAATGCTTTCATTAAAGTTATTCAAAACTTTTTTGTAATATTATATATATATATTTGTGATAAGTTGTAAATGATAATATAATAAAAAATACGCGATAATTTGAAAAATAATATTCATACTGTTTTTAACGTAAATATGTGAATTTTAACTTAATATCTTGATTCCTGATAATTTAAAAACGCTATTTTAAGATGAAGATTAATTTCAGCTAGTGTGTTTACTAAAATCACATAAGTGACTTGTGCTATTTTTTTAAATCCGACTTTTCAACCTGCGGTATTGGTTTAACTACTGGCTGGTTTGGCTTTGTATTTTATTTCAAAATTTAAAATTGAAATACGGACAAACAGCACTAAAAATTTCCCAGAAATATTGTTCATAACATCCTAATTACATGAGCAATTATTTTGATCTGCAGCCTAACTTATTAATACTTATTAATTTTATGATTCCTTGTAATTCGTACGATATATATATATATATATATATATATATATATATATATATATATATATATACACACACACACAAACACACACATATATATATATATATGATTTCTATAACTCGTTGCATTTTTTTAAGTAATTTTCTTACATTGACATACTTTTTCCAGAATAACGTGCGTTTCATAACGAAGGAGTATGTAATGTGCTAAAAATACATAAACAAATTTTTCCCTGTTGAGTTGTCTTAACGGTTTTTATGCAATGTAGCCACCACACGCCGTACTCGCTTTGAGGTAGAAAGAAAGATGATACATACATTCATTGTTATCTACCCGCACGTTGGTGCACCTAAACCACGCGAAGAAACAGGTTTTAACCCACCCCATTTCCTGCAACATATCCAGATACCTGGAGCAAACGCCGGCCCGGACAGGCGTAGTGCTGCCAAAAGAAGTATAATTATATTGTTTGTCGTTTCACTTCAGTCATTGCAGTATGTTATAAAATACATTCATTATAGTACTGGAGAAAAGTGTGATTAAGATTGAGGAAGTTTTCCAAATACAGTACATTGTTGCATTTAAAACAAACCAACAGAAAGGAAATTTTGTGGTAAACTATACCTACGGACTGACACTTAAAACTTACAATTCCGGAACGAAAATAAAAGGGAAATACAACGTATTTTTGGTTTTGTTGTGAGAATTGCTGTATAATACTCAAATTGACATACGTACATTGCATATTCGCACCCTTTCCGCTCTTTTATATGCCGAAATCGGGTCTATAGCAAAGGCAAGAGACAGATATAATTAATAAAAAGCCAAGGTGGCGGCCGATACTATTCAATTTTTTGTAATTTTTAATTAAAATAATTTCTAGGGTTACGGGTAGCTGGAATGGTCGGCCGTGGGTTGGGAGCGGAAAGGGGTGATATGTACGAAGCCGCCGGCATGTGATCCAAAGTCGTCCATCCTATACTACTGTCATTCACTAATGTCGACGAGTGTACTCCACTGTCATCTCTGCTTCCACTATCAACAATTCATAGTTTTGCTATTATTTAATAAATACTTTGAAGTTTGAAGATTAATTTACATTGTAATTGCTGAAGTTACTGAAGCAATTAAATTTTGTGATGAGTTAGTATAAATAATTGGGCGCTGTGTTGTGAGGTCAGCTTCTCCTCCAACAGGTGTGGATAGCACAGATGTGGGCCGTAGTGTACTGTGTCTTACGACAGTACACTACGGCGGGAGCGCGTGGCCGAGAGAGAGGACATCACGCAGCAGAGTCACGTCACAGTCGGCACGCCGTTCAGGCAGACGTGACCCTCGTCCTGATGTGGCGCCTCAGCCGGCCGGTGATTTATTGCCGCCGCCGTCGCCCTGCTCCTCGTGCCCCGCCCGAGGGCGCGGCCGCCGTACTTCTCGCGTCATTTATCTGACCATACAGGGAAGCGGGGCGAACAGCGTCGCGGAACCACGGACACACTCGTCTTGGCCTGAGTTCTGGCACACCAGTATTTAAGAGTACAGAGCTGACACATCCACTTATTCCGCGGACTCAAGCCGTAAACCTTGTCAAAATGGCTTCACAGGCCAGCAACATGTTGGCCAGCGACGGGTAACCTACTTGCCAGCCAACAGCTCAGCCAACAAAGGGACATTTCCGCAGCACGCAGTAGCCAATCAGACACAAGGCTCGTCCCAGAAGACTAGCGCAGCCAATAAGAGAATGGGTACGCTCACATCAAAAGAGCCGCCACGTCATTGCGTCTCTGTGTACTTATCTACTCGGTTCCAAGAGTGCGACTGCCTCGTAGCTCGCGTCATTTGTTTGGTGAGCCAACAGCGGGGCTACCAGCGTCGTGGCGCCACGAACACACGCGTCGTTTGTCGAGTACTGGCCACGAACTCGAGTGATCAGTATTTTACGGGTACCGCTTTTTGGGCATGGTGAAATCTTATGACTCTCATGTGACAGCCCCTTTGATATGAAACCGGAAAATAGTTTAAAATGTAATATACTCGGAGGGAAATCTTCAACAGGCAGGTAGGTAGGGCTTGAAGTCTGGTAGAAAATGAGGCCATCAGAGACGGATCAAGTTGCTCAGAGAAGCAGAAGCGGGGAAGGAATTGGCCATGGTCTGTAGTAAGGAATCACCCCACCACACGCCTGTAGTGATTCCGGGAAACCATGGAAAACAGAAATCAGGATGACCTGACCGCAATCGGACCCGAGTCCTTCCGAGTGCGAGTCCGGTGAAGTACCACTGCACCACTCCACTCGGACGCTGTCTTAATAGGACTGTAGACAGTAAGAGCCCCTGACTGCAGTTATCCAGCTTCATAGGTCTACTCAGGGAGAGTTAAATTTCACATATTTGTCAGTTTACATAAGTGAGACTCGTAAGTGTCCTTTCTTCCTTTAGGATGTATGAGGTTATCGAATCCCGATTTCACGCCTAAACGCTAATAGTTATATCGGATTACGAATTGGACTATCCTAAACATATAACTAAATACGACGTAGGCCTAAACATCCGTGGATCACGCGGTATTCGAGCCCGAAATCTCGTAGTTTGAAAGTAGAGCCATTGCGACCTCGTAGACCTGCAGGAATATCGTTCTCTAGGATTTAGCGGCGACGGAATGTGTGGTTGGGGATGCGGGAGTACCCAGAGGAAACCCATTGGTCATAGGTAACGATCGCATGTCCTCCACATGCAAGAGTCGGGCCTCGGGTCTTGCGTTAGTAAAAAATGGATTGTCACAATCATAATCCGGTGTTTCTACCGTTTGACAACCGAGGCTTCCATAGGTTTATAGCAGTGGCTTTCAGATGATTTACAGTGAATAAAACCACTCAAGTGACCTCTTGTTAGAGACACTGGCAGATTAATTTACAGTGATTTGATTCCGCTGATTTAAACCAATGACTTAGGTTTCTCTTTGGCAGATATTGCCCTAAACGTAGACATTTTCTCTCCTCTAGCTATAATTGGCGTTTCATTGTAGCCGCCTACCTAAAGCTATTTTCAGCATTTGAGGCCGAGAACCACAGGAGCTATAAGAGCTACAATGTTAACGCGCATAGTGCGCCATCGCCACAAAGCGCAAGGCTCTGAGTTGGGAAGCTTTGTTCTTGTCGTGCCGCGTGTAGCTATGCGGTGACCCTTTCGTTTTAATGGTGGAAAGTCTGTGGCAAGGTTCAATGCAGGCTCTATGTATCTGACGCTTTAATTTTTAGCTATGGTGCTCTGAATACCCCATTTTAACTACACTCTAAAACTGAATCAGTGAGAATATCTCTTTTTCGATCATTGAAGAACATCTAACCGACCAGACAGTTACTTTCAAACACTTAATCTGGAAATTCAGTGAAAATAAGCCCGTTTCCCTTCACATATTCAATACTTGACATATCGCGCTGACCAGTAACGTGTTAACCAACTGTGCTACTGATCCCTAAGTGATTTTTTCCGACTACTCTGTTAGTGACCGTACGTAATACGTTTGCAAGTATATTTTTTTCGTAAAGAGATAAAAACGCAAACAACATGTGATCTAATGAAACCAATATAACTACATTTTAAAGTGTGTGTTTTTTTTCTTAATAACATTATTTTACGAGTTGACACGAACACTCAGACTTTGGTTATCACCTAATCAACATAGCGCTTGACTTCGGCGCTTAAACTGCATGGAAAGTGGGGAAGTCAGCGTGTTCTTAACTAGTATTTTTTATTAACAATCGTAATGTTACCAAGTGAATTAAAAACGAAATTAAATGCCATAAAATTTAAAGCTACATATTTTCGGTGAAATTTATCAATACATACATTTTACGCCATTAAGTCTTGGTAGTTCAGTTGGTCTAAGATCGCGGCCGCAGTTGCTACATTCAATTTATATTTACTGCAGCTATGCTTATTTTTTTCAGTTTTTCTTATGTTTGCGGGCAGCGACCTTTGTCTCGGGGTCGTGAGTTCATGTCCTACTTTGTGCGCACAGGATTTTGTGTTAGAGTGAAAATTTTCATTGGCTCCATTTGAGTTTGGCCATGTAGTAGTATTTATATTTCTATCTAAACGTCATGTTTATACCTGTTTCTGCGTAATCGTCTTGTTTGTGACATTTAACGATACACTAAAATTACGTGAAGTAAAAAGGATATTATTGGTAAGGCTTTTTTAAATTGCGTTAAATTTCCCAATAGCAACAGCGAATGATAAATATAAATTTATTTCTTTTAATGATTTGACTAAATTAATTAAAAACAATATAATTTGGCACAAGCATTTGGCTGTGACACTTATTAAATCTGTGAAATTGTTTCCCTTAAACCACCAGTTATTTACCATTGATTATAAGTAGAGCCATTTTTACCTATTTGTCTTACTGGAAATAAGTGGGATCAGTGATTTGATTTTCTACTGTTTCGGGTTTAGAGTGTACATATAGGTTGGAGTGCTCTGAAATTGTGTTTTAAAGTATTGAAAGCACTCAACAAGCCTGGCCTGAAATGTGACTTCTTTTCGCAGGTCAACCCATTGTATACATGTAATAGTTTAGTGGGAAAACGTATATTTCAAACACACTGCAACGCGGTTTAAGCGCCAGGTATGGAAACACCTTAAATATTTCATCTAAAACTTTTGTAGTTAACGTTCTTAACAATAATTTATTTTAATAAATGGTTAACAATATAACTTAATATTAATTATCTGGTCGCCTAGTGAGAGGTATGTATGAGTTCAGCAAAAATCAATTAAGCATAACGGACGCAATTGTGAAGTACTTCCATATTTGTATCGACGAAGTTGAATAGTGGTGAATGAGAGCTGTAAGCGCGTATCTTTGCTGGAATTCGTATTGTGGTATAAATCTGCATGGTGGACTAGAATCTTGGAAATAACACTATGTTTCAGTTCGCGTAATTCATAAAGAGTGAATATTGTTGGCAGCTGCTGGCGTAGAGGCCACACACATATACATACACATGTTCGCATGTCACTTTTCATTCGTTTAAATTCACGTAGCAGTGTGTTTGTAACTCTGGGTGGTGATGAAAGGGTGAAAATGGGGGGTCAGATGTTTTACTGCGGATCAGATATATATCTCTTAATGGAGCGAACGCACACGAACTTATGAAAATGCTGAACGTTTGTTTGCCGAAGGCAACAGTTTTTTGTGATTTTGTACTTGTGGTGGGAGTACCTTTACGGTTGCGTCTCCTCAAGGTATATAATTTTTTCCCTCCAAAATTTGCTATACGTGCAATATTTATGCGTATAAAAAGTTTTATATGCTTTCAATGGGTGCTAGAAAAATCGCTGCACATGGAGTAACCATATGGGTATTTTTTTCCCGTTGCCCAAATTTCCTTGGGGGGAAATGTTTTTAAGTATGAGCGTCTATGCCTAGGTGAGGAGGAATGCACGGGCTACTTCCCTGTGCATATCGCATACCGCGGGGGTAGCGAAATGGTTTTAACTCTGTTTTTGGATTTTTCGAATAATGATTACTTTATAGAAAGCTGCATAACGCATCCATAGACGGCACATGATTTTCTCCAACATGAATTTCAAACAAATGTTTTGCTGAGGGGGGTAAGCATGTTGTTTAGAGGGGAAGGGGCACACGGTGATTGATTTTTTGTTAATATTTACTCCGAAACACGCTGTTTGCATGCTTCTTTCTCGTGGCGTATATTTACAGTATGAGGCTTTACAGTATTTTCAATATCTAGCCTTTAGATTCGAATACCTTAATTTCGTTGAATGGGGTCGGCTATGCAAAGTTGTGTTCGAGCTAAACATTAAATTTTATTGGTGGTGTGTTTTTGTGGAGAGTCAACAGCGATGTTTTTCAGTCCCATTCAAGTTAAAAATGTGCTAACATATTTCGAATACCCGCTCTCATTGTGGAAGCATACGTATTTTGACTGTGTTGGAATGCAGTTTGAACTTCCACGAAACCATTGTCATTTACCAATCCAGACCCTGGCACGATTTTTGGACATGGTGGTCACTGGCACGATGGTGCATACTCATCCTGAACACTTGGTTTTGTGGGAATTACATTCGTACGCTGCGGTGAAGGAGACTGTACATTACGGATTTTGGCAGGCGAAGGTCCAGCAACTACGAAGTTTTTTTGCATGCCTCTGCAAATTATCGTGCCTTGAAAATGTCATGCCACAGGTTTGACACTTATATGCCACTCTATCTGCATTATTCGAACATTCATACTTTTCGTGTCTTTTAGCACATTTGGTGAATGCAAACGTAGTTTTACAGTAGCGGCACGGGTACTGAGGTAACTTCATTGCAAAATAGATATATAGTATATATATGAAATAAAAATAATATCGTACCGCGTTTTATTAGGTTACTTATTTCTCCAGAGACTAGCTGGCACGAACCGATACTCCAAATTTTAGAAGATTCTTAATTTCGCGGGAATATATATGCGTTTTACGTGCACGCTTGATAATATCCTGCAACCTGATGAAATTAAATATATGAACTTACCAGTCAAAATGCTAAAAGACGATGGGTTAGAGACCGATCTGTCACCTCTGGCATCAGACGAGAAACTGTGCCCAGGGTCGACATTGTTCCCATGAAATACTTTCCCTACACTAGCACAGTCTGGCGGACAATGCTGAAAACAAGAGCGGTAGTGATAAGGGATTAAGCGATGGTGAATAAATTGATACCTCCTTATTGCTATGGCGTATAGTAGGTATGGAATCTGCTCTCGGCGTAAGGCGCCAGCACTTGATGCTAGCCCTCCGTGTTAGGGCGTAGGAATACGTCGACACTATTGTCCCTAAGTCCAATTTACCAAATAAATTCACCTTGTTTTTAAGTTACCATAAGTCAGTTTTATTTATGCTTAACAGGGTCACTTCTACAGGAACACACGAGACAACTCTCTCCTCCCCTTTTGCTACGTAGGCTACGTAAGGCTTGACGCGGAGATTTGCACCATGGGGGAGCAAGGTTCGTCGCACTTCCGGTATGTTGCTACTTAGCTTGTCTCGAGGCGATGGTTCATCTCCCAGCTGGCGACCTGGGACTGCTCCGGCACTTGGTGGGCGTCTCGACGCCTGGTCTCGAACTCCTCCTTCCGGCTTCGATCCACACTCCTCGATTCACGTCGGCCGACTGCCGGTTTTCTCAGACTCTTCCTTCCGCACGTCTCGCTTGACGGTCTCCGACTGACGTTGACGTCGTGATGCATTATCGCGAACTCGTTTCTCTCGGCCCCGGTCCACACTCCTCGTTTGACGAAGGCTGACTGCCCTGTTCCTCCCTTTTCCTCGCGGTTTTGTATGCTCGTTCGCCATATTGAACTAGCATCCCCTCTGCACGTGGCCGGGCTGCTCGCTGCGTCCCCCTGGGTCGTAAAACACGTGGCCGCTGCTCCTGTGATCCGCACGTGGCCCGGCGGGCCCGGCGTCGCCCCTTGATTCTGGCATGGAAGTTTGTTGTTCCGTTCTGCACGTGCGGGAACACTTGAGTGGCCTCTTGGTTCGGCGCACGTGTTCCTTCCGCTGTCCCCGGATATCGTGTGGCTATTATTCCCGCCCGCTCGCCAAAAGCTCTCATCGTTTATTGCGGTAGCCAGCCTGGGACAGACGCAGCCGATGGTGTGAGCTCGGCGTCCCTTGGCAGCTGCGAACGCAGCTGTGCCCACGCATGTGTGTCTTCCGCTGTCTCTGGATATCGTCTGCACGTGCAGGAACATTTGCACGTGCATGAACCTTTGGTAGCACGCCTTGCAGCTGCGAGACGCGGCAGCGTCTTCCTGGCGTCATTCTTCCAGCACGTCCGCAAAACTCTTAGTATTTATTGCGGTCGTCCACCTGTGAGTTTCGTCAGAGCGTGTCTTCTGACGAATAAACTGTCTTTCGGGACGTGGGACGCGTCAAATTGGTCGGACTAAAGTGGTAGGATGAGAGGTAACCAAATAAATACCCAATTTAAATGGTTATTTAATTACCATTTAAAAGAAAAATATTTTTGGTCGGTCTTAATTAAAGATTTTAATACAAAATAATATCGATTTAATAATTTATGCTTGTAGGTATACTGCTGATTGAAAAAAAAAAAAGAATGAAAACTAACAGATATTCTAATGACTATAAATATTAGTGCCGACAGCTCACTTGGCGGCTAAATCGTCAGAATGAGCGGGTACCGGCAGCTCGACTGGTAGTGAAATCAAGAAATTAATGCCACGTACTTGTTGAAAATAGAATCTAACATGAAGGGTGCTGACACCACCTCATAAAATTTAAAAACCATAATTCAATATGGCTGCCACCTGGAAGCTAAATCGGCAGCTCGCCTTGTGACGAAATCGAGAAAAAAGAACCACCTAGATTTTGAAAATAGAATCAAATATGGAAGGCACCGACAGCACAACCTATACAAATATGTCTGCCGCCTGGTGGCTAAATCTGAAACTCGCCTGGTAAGTAAATTAATACACTAGCACCATCTGGGTGATGAAAAAATATGAAATCAAATCTGGGAGTCGAACTTAAGTGAGACACAAACTCCAGCAATGTATAAACAATTGACAAACAAAAAAACAAGATGGTGGATGGTGACTGTAACGCCTGCCAAATGGCGAACTCCGCCGACCAAAATGGCGGGCAGCACCTTATAATGATGGTGGATGGCTGCACCTACCAATATGGCGGAATGAGTATAGGAGGAGGAGGGTGTGGAAACCTCTGGAAAGTAATTTTTTTTTAGTTAATTAAATATATTAAATATTTATTTTTTTAAAACTAATTTTTGATATTTTAAATATTTCTTANTTAAACCAATTTTTGATATTTTAAATATTTCTTAATATATTTTTTTATAAATGCTCTTAAATTTTTTGGGATTTTTTGGGATTTTTTGGGAATTTTTTGAAATATTTAGGTTCCCAAGGGCAAAGGTCACCGGGGTCAAGGTCAAATATCACCATGGTCGAGGTCAAAGGATAATGTCACCTGGATATATTATGGCCCCCGGTTTACCGGAATGACAGAGTACGAACAGCTCCGTCGCTCCGGTCCCAGGCCCAATGTTTCAAAGTCACCATTTATCCTCTACCATCTGAAGTGCATCGAGCTGTACCAGCAACCTGTTGGTAACCTACAATTACATATTAAAAAAAAAAAAAAAAATTATCACATAATTCACAGTGATTCGAAACCCGCTAAATTTAAATATTCGGTACATGGATAGCGAAATCAACCGGTAACCCGCGGGAATTAGATACTACGAGACGTATTATAGTATACTTTAATAGGAGTTTTAATGATATTGTGTAAACCGGGTGATTTCCTGGATAACAAAATTAAACACAATCTACGTACAAACACAGCGCGCACACCCACATTTGTAAATATCGACTTGAACCCAGAACTGCGTCCGTGTATTACGTTCACATTGACCCCAACCACGGACAACGAGAAAAAGATTTTTTCCTTGCTCTAACAAAATTTGTTTTCCACAGCCATATCGTATGATTGTGTAAGATCAATAAAATATATTGTTTTTGAAACTAATTTAATTTCTGGGTTTATTTGTTTGAAACAAACATCGGGCATGTTTAATTGAACCAAATATGTGTTGCTTTTACCTAATTATTTGTTGCCTTTACCAAATATTTTGCTTGTATTACGTTAAAATTTTTTGAGATTATGTTTACACGTTTATTAGTTGGTTGGTCCTTGTGTTGAGTTATCCACGAGTCATAGACTCTTTATTGAACATATTTTGTACAAATACCACTACGAAACTGCTATATTTGTAGTGTCCTATATTGCAGTATTATTAACACTACCATAGTTTGTAAATTTTGGTTATTACAAAATTTTGACATTCATAAATATTTAAACACGTGGCGATAGGAATGCTGGATGTAAAAGCATTTGTCCATATTCCAATACTTACAGAGTCACTAATTATTTAACTGAATGCTTTGCTAATATTATAAAGAATTAGCTTTAAGACAGTATTTACAATACAGCTACGCGGCGCCACGAGCATTAGCCAATCAGAGCACTGTTGACGGCGACAAGCGACACGAGCGTTGGAACCAACGCAGACGTTGGATTTGCCGGCGACGGACGGCGACGAGAAGAAGAAAAAGCACGTTTCTTAAACATTGAATCTACCACCTTTGCATGGTGAGTTTAATTTAATGAGTGGGATTTAACATAAAAGCGCTGTGATTTCTAATATTAGTTACTGAAAGCACATGTCCTTATGATTCTTTTCGCACAATGAGTTATGGATATCTGTTTAATTTTTTTATAGGTTTTTGCGTTTGTTGGTGAAATAAATTCAGAACAATAATTGTGTATATTTTATTAAGTTTGATTATATTTTAGTTTAGTTTTATTGGGAAGGTTTAAAGTATATTTCATAATAAACAAACCCATGTGTGTGTTCGTGCGTCTTTTGTTTACAAAAAACCGAACTTGCCAACTTGTACACTATATAGTAGCATAGTATGCATCACCGATTGCCACCGTCATTCTTTCATTCAGTGTGAATATCTTCATTCAACCTCCGTCAGTCCGCTGTATTGTGAATACCGCTTAACTTAGATAGAGAACGAGGTTAGGAATCCGTGTCTGTACTTACCATGTAAACCTAAACCACTACGTAGCATTTAATTACAAACCCCGCGATTGAGCAATAATTGGTTAAATTACCTGCAAACACTTCTATCAGGTCAATAAAATCTCGATCTTCTAAATTTTCTTTTTTATCTCACGAGTCATTCTCAAGACAACCACGAGAACGCACTTCTATCTTAAAACTGGAAGATTTCTTAGAACACATGCAGCCAAAAAAGAAGGCTAAAATACACCGTATGGATTAGTGTCGCCAACAAAATTTTCAGTCGCTGCAAATAAATTATTTGTCTAACAAACATATATCGCACTTAACTATATAAATTATTTTGTTGACAAATTGAAACGATATGTTTACTTGCACTTAATATTTGTTTAACATACTGAAACAACGAAATATATGTTTGGCACGAACACATTCTTTAAATGAATTTCTTGGTTTTGTGAACATATTTAATTCATTTGGAGGAACTGAGGTTTGGTTGTACCAACAAAATATCGTTTAGATGAAACAAACGCCACGCAAACAAATATATTTGGTATATTGAAAAAAATATTTATGCTGCTAATAATATAGAAATAAGGTTGAGTTGAGAGGTCTGGTCGGCTATTAACGTCGCGTTCTTGAGAGCCGGTGAGGATGAAGTGAGGCGAAGATGGAGCGGTGGCAGAATGCAAGAGCGGGGAAAGTGGAAGTGCCCAGAGAAAACTCGTAGGTCAACGGCAGCGTCCGCCAAGTTCCCCAAATGCGAAATTTGGGTGACCCGAAATGGAAACCGGTTCGCCTTGGTATGGGAGGCAAGATATTTTACTACTACGCCAACGCAGCTTCTATAATAAAGTTCAGTTTGGTCCTACTAGGATTATACCCATAGTTTCTTACTTCTGCCATTTTGCTATAGCAAAGTCTTTTGGTTAATTTACAATATTTCCGAGGAAATGCTAAGTATAAGACATTATGCCTACTATGTCATACCGCTTACTTTTTCTTCCTTATCAAAATATTTTAGCTGCACAGAATTAATGAGTTTCTGAATAACTATCATAACGGTGAATTTTTCTGCAAAAATAGGCAATGACTTTGTACTACAGTATACATTAAAATCAAGAACTGGTGAATAACAAGCACATGTGAACATCCAGAAAGCAATTAACTGGACTCTTAACAACGAGGTCTTTGAGATCCAATGATAGTTAAATGATGTGAGAATGGAGCAGCGCCGGAATGCAAGGGCGGGGGAAACGGGATATCGCTGTGAAAAGCCGCGGACCAGCGACATCGTTCGGCACGATTTCCACTTGCTAAAATCCTGAGTGACCCGGCCAGGAGTGAACCCGGTTCGCCTTGGTGGGAGGTGAGTAGTCCAACCGCTCAGCCACCGCGGCCCCTTCAAACTAAGGAATTCAGGAGTAGAAGACTGTTAGAGAATAGGTCACAGAAGTGAAGTGGTGTGGTTATGTCTTTAAAGTGGGCGTTGAAGTGGGCGTACAAACCCCTTCGTCGATTGGTTGCGCGAGTAATTTTGCTGACGTGTGTGGCTGTAGTTCGCGGTGTAAGCGGTTGTTTCAACCCTGTACTCTCAAGTTCTCTGTGTTAACGTCGTAATCACCAAACCAGTCTTGGAAATTATTTAAACAGATACGTAATTATGTTATATCTAGGGACTGGAAAATTTGGCGTTCTGTGTGCTACACTCCATGCTACTATGTATTTTCGAGCCTGAGCTTTCTGTTCATTGGCTACTGCTACAGTATGTAGCCAGTTTCATTGTCCATTTCATGTAAGTGGAGTAAAATTTGACAGTTCTAGAAAAGTAGCATGGCCACAATGTATCCTTCCACCACAGCTGTTTTGTCAGAGAAGAAAAAGAAATTTGTAAACAAATTTTATGAGTCCAATGCACACTTGCATTTTCCTCTTTCCTCGTATTTCCTGTCATGGCAGGCCCAGAAAGACTGACGTTAGCTAACTTCCGTCCAGAAATATATGTAGGATATTAAAGCTAGGTTGGCATTACAACCTGTTACATTTTTGTAATTGCCCAGTTTGTTGGGGCCCTGTTTATTTTATTTTTATTATCAAAAGGAAACAGTGGAATGAAAATGGGGCGGGGGTGGTGGTGAGGGGGCTTTAGTTTAACACATTTCTTAAGACGGCACTGTTTTGAGGTTCTTCTTACGAGAGTGTGTCATTTTGAAATGGATATTGTTTTAACGATTTTGCTTTTACGGAAATTACATTCAAATTATTATGACTTCGAAAAAAAACTTAATGCAATACATACGTCGCTGTTTGTACGGATGCCGCTATACACACACACGATTTACGATATACGCCAAATAAATTAATATTATTTACACACTACAAGAGCGTTGAAAGTGCGGCTTATTTAGGCCACGTGCAATTCAAACATTATAGTAACGGTTCATAAATATATTATTTACAAAACACGCTTGCTTACGGTTTGTAATTCGTAACCTCTTGAACACGTGTTTTTCTAAGGAAATGCTTGCACAATTACTTCACTAATATCACGCTTGTTCGTCAATGACATTAAATAATTTATCTGTAAAATTATTCAGTAAAATCAACACTTCCACACGTTTCCTGAAACCAACAAACTTAAACTTAGAAACGTAAATAATATTTGAGTCGCTTCATTGCTGATGGTGGTTAAGGAAAATGGCGGAACGATCCATTTTACGAAGCAGTAAACACGTGCCGATAATACAGTTCACTCAAGAAAACGCACTAAAACGTTACCTTCTACTAACCATGCTTAAATAAATCCAGTAAAAGAATAATTAGGTTACTACCGATGAAATATTTCGACAACCCAATAAGATACTCGTATAAACACGATGAGAAAAAAAGCACACGAAAAAAGGCGTTCATTGAGCTGGAAACTGGAAACATGGCTTGCCATTGGCTGGGAACGTTTGCTATTCGTACTTGTCTACAAGCTCCGTCATCATTGCTAAACATGTTTTTCAAATCAATTCACTTAAAGGAAAAAAATGTTAGTATTGCTTTAAAAACATAATTTAAACCGTAAATGTTGTAAGTATAATAAAAGTTTTAAATTACAATTTTTAGTTCTGAGTACTATTTTCTTCTAAAGCCATCAACAAAAGCGCCAACTTACCAACATATATCCCGCAGCAATGTTATCAGCTGATACAATACTTCGCATACGAAAAATTTACTGTTTACATAACTGTGTATAGTCGGTTCGCAACTGGAAGAAACTTTTGAAAATCAACCTATGAAAAAATACCCTAGCCGTTAGCGACATGCGTATAACATTACAAACAGTGGCGAGCGCGGATACAGTTATGCAGTTAGGTTGCCAGAACAAAGAGAGGAAATAGTTCCAAAGTTTTAACGTTATTGTTAATTTATCGCTTAGAAATGGGTGTTGAAAAGACCTGTATCTTATTATGCCAATTATTAATGACGTGATGCTAACGTATTTCGATTTCAACCTTTTCTTGCATAGTCACATGATCACGCTCAAGGTGAAAGTAATGGCGGCCATTTGTTTACTAACCTTCGTTCCTTGTGTTGTTGACACACGTGCCAGAGAATTTGTGCTATTACCTTGTTTAACCTATAATAATTCATTTATTTGTCTTGTTTTACTAATATCCGCTGTTTATTATTTGGTTATGAATAACGTATGATTTTAATTTGTGCTCGCTTTCTCGTTGTACTATTCCTTTTGTTTTTATGTGTTTCGTGCACGTGTCTTTCCTTAGCCACTCTATTCTAACGTAGCAGTATTAGCACATAAGAATTGTTTTCACATTGTCGAAGACGTAGAATCCTTCACTCGTAAACTCCGCCGTCCTGTCGAAAACCGTCACAACCATTTTTAAATAACATTTTACAATTGCGCGAAACATCAGTCTGCCACCACGCCATTTTAACGTCTGTAGCAATTTCGATAAATACTAATGATCTTGCCTTCGATGTACGAAAATTTTTCGAAAGTCACTAACAATCGATTGTTAATAGAAAACAACTATCGATTCATCAAAATACTCGCATTTTGGGTTTATAGAATGAAATGTTTTTCGCTGGCATCCAATATTCTTTTGTGTGAAATTCTCAAGATTAAAAACTTTACGCTTGTGGAATATCCATTAAAAATATATACATGACGTTTATAATGGGTACGCGCATGTACGAACACATGCACACACACAGTGGAATGTAAATAATGCATGTAAAATTGCCATGTGACTGTCACATGACAATGTTTGTTTACCTTTGGCGGAAGGATACGAAATGGGCTTGAAAGTGGATCTTTAACAGGGCTTCAAGAAAGTCTCTTCCAGTCGTGAACCGACTATAGGTAGGTGACATTGTCTGTCAAGTTTTAACCCCACTTATATGAAATGGACAATGCCTCAGACAAGGTGGCACGGGATTCGGTGCGTTTCCTTGCAGGTCTGTTATTGGCTCAGATTTAACCTGGACGTGTCTCATAAACTGTGATCCGATTGTAAACATGACAGAAATATACATGATATAGTCGGTTCACGACTGGAAGAGACTTTCTTGAAGCCCTGCTAAAAATCTACTTTCAAGCCCATTTTGTATCCTTCCGCCAAAGGTAAACAAACATTGCCATGTGGCAGTCACATGGCAATGTTTACATGCAATGTTTACATTCCACTGTGTGTGTGTGT
>NQII01000819.1:588958-599829 GCA_002778355.1 Clitarchus hookeri | reverse complement strand
AATTACGTTAAAACTTTGGAACTATTTACTCTCTTTGTGCTGGCAACCTGACGGCATAACTGTATCCGCGCTCGCCGCTGCTTGTAATGTTATATGCATGTAGCTAACGGCTAGGGTGTTTTTTCAAATGTTGATTTTCAAAAGTTTCTTCCCGTCGTGAACCGACTATAGTTAAATTTAGTTTGAGCTAAAATGAATTCGCGAAATTTTCCCGACCCTAGTTATATCTATATTCTATCCCATTGTTTGTCACGCTGTCTTGTTATTATTTCACATAAATCGACTGTTTTACTTATGACTTGTGCATAAAATTTGAAGAAACTTTATGTGCAACATTTAGGTACGTCGAACAGAAACATATTTTGCCCTTTCACACACTGATTGCAGCTATACACGCACTGCGAATGAAACAGATCTAACTTTATAGAGCGTAATTACACTGCGTTTTCATCATCGGCAAGCAATACATGCACTGTTGTAATTGGTTTCGTGCGAGCATTACATCATCGCGTGTAAAGATCAAACTTAAAAATTACTTTACTGCTGGAGGCAAAATGGAAAGTGAATGTCCGTTTGAAACAGCGTCCATGGAAAGAAAGGAAAACAAGAAACTCTGAAAGAATTCGCAGCTTCTTTGCCTTATAACATGTGAAAGTGCATTCTCGATAATATTTTTATATACAGAAAAATACTACCACACCTCCAGATTTACTCAGCTCCAATTATTTGAAGATTTTCGTCGTTGACGGTACCTTACATGCTGGAACAATACTTTATGCTCAATTATTTCTACGCTGTATTCAAATTTCCAACTTGCATACTTTCGCTTCAATAAGTAACAATATATCTCATTATAAGAGGCCAAGAAAAATTCGCGGATTCATTTCGGGACAAGCTAGAATTCAAAACACGCGTGTTAATAAAACTTCAGCCATTGGTCCACACAGTGCTTCACATCTCCTGGGGAGCGCTAGCCCAATCGTCGCCTTCCACTGTGACAGCAGACAATCAATGCACAGTTTATATCGGCATATTTGTACATACGATTGTAGATTCTATCTTGAATGTCAATGAACTCGTGAATTTTTCAGGTGTCTAGTTATTATTTATGCGCAATTTAAGGGAGCAGTAAAATGTATTATTATACTAAATGAGGGAGTGAAGAGATTTGGGTGGCTATTAACAGCGAGGTCTTGAGAGCCGATGAGGGCGAAATGATGTGAGAATGGCGCTGGAATGCAAGGGCGGGAGGCGGCAATTGAACCCGATTCATCTTGGTGGGAAGCGAGCAGTCTAACCGCCCAGACACCGTGATTCCATCAGTTTCTAAAATATTTTCTTTCATTGCCTACACTTTTTTTGAATGGGATGTTTCCAAGTGGACAGATAAGGCTCCCACAGACAAAGGAAAAAATGTCTAGGTATGTACAGTTCATTCAGTAAAACTATTATCATTCCAATGACCCGTTTAATGTATTAGGAAATGAGTGCATTTCTACTTTAATTAAGCATATTCGATTGTAGTATTGTGTAATATGACACAGCAGCTATTGACTGTTCTTACTGATCTTGTGCCGGGCTTATGTGTATGAGTTGTGTATATAAATTATGCATATAAGATAAAGGACATTTACTTAACAAATGATTACACTAACATACAGTTAACGACCTTTTGCGCCCAGTCCTGTAACAATTACGTTTAAGCTATGTTGACGTAGATACCTGCCGTAGTCTTTAAAGTAGCGACCGAGGTAAGTATCTTATTGTAAGTTTAAGACCCGCCATTTTAAGGATATTAGGCTAGTTTTTATATTGGAGAACCATTATATGTAACTATTTTCTCAAGAGTAAGGAAGCAATAGGCGAAGTACATGCATTGCGACAAGAAATAAATAAAGATTCAAATTACGCGGTTTAAATTTCGCTACATCATCATATTTTGTAACGCTCTTTTTTTTTTTTTTTTTTTTTGTAAAGTTTTNTTTTTTTTTTTTTTTTTTTTTAGTAAAGTTTTAGCTGTTGCGTGCGTGTATGTAAGAATGTGGCCTTATGTACCCATGTATGTTTTAACCTCGTATAACTAATCCTCTAAGAGTGAAATATAGTATTTTATTTATTTACTGTACATACCTGTTAATGAAGAATGCAAGTCATCGTAAATAAATAACACCGATGGTGCAAATAAAGCTTACATAAGTTAAAGTATTCTCATTTCGTTGGACATTTAAATAATTACGGTATATATTAAGTATTGTTTAAAACGAATAGGAACGGTATATTTCCTGAGAAACAAGGTCAATATGTACGGATCTGCAAGGGGATCATTTCTCAGCCACTCTCCCAGTGTAACGATTCTAGTACGGTATCAGTTTTCCACCTATTACACTTTCCTTCCTTNTCATTTCTCAGCCACTCTCCCAGTGTAACGATTCTAGTACGGTATCAGTTTTCCACCTATTACACTTTCCTTCCTTTCTGCGAGCGACAGTTCCCTTCTGTCACCTTGTGGGAAAGAAATTCACAAATGCGCGGGTTAAGTTTGACGAATCCCGTTTTAGTGATCTTTAGAGAGCATTTGGCAAATGCAATCATTTGGTTGACCAAATTTCAGCATGAGAGTCGTTGCGCAATGAAATTCCGTGAAGATGAACCTGGCTAGGGGCACAACCGGAGGCTGGAGCGGCGAAAGCTGCCAGAAGGAGTTTCATCTTCCCATGCGCGCTCTGGGAACATAGCATCTCGAAGAACCTGTGNGGAGCGGCGAAAGCTGCCAGAAGGAGTTTCATCTTCCCATGCGCGCTCTGGGAACATAGCATCTCGAAGAACCTGTGAGAGGCGCCCTTCGCCCTCCTTTCTCGGAACCAAAATATGTTTGCTCGGAAGTGGTGGAAGGAAAAAAAATAGAAAAGGAGGGAGAAGAAAAATATAACAAGAGTTTCTCCCACGGGTGTAGGCCGGAACAGGTAGGCAGGTAGGGAACAGGTAGCAGGAACGGCGCGGTGTGTGGGAAATCCGGCGCGGAGATGCAGACGTGAATGTGGCAACCANGGAGCATGAATAGGGCGCGATCGCCCAAGTCACACCCGGGGAGGTGCTCCGCGACAACACTTACCCAACAGCAAAACAACCTCATTTCGCATTTAGGTCGCTCGCCCTTGCTGGCATGGGAACTACATTTCTACCCTCTTCCGGAATGAAGTTCGTCCTGGAGTCGACGGCAGACTTCTCCCCGAGGAACAAATGCTACGTACAGAGGATGTCCGGTCCACAAATACATTTGGATAACATTGTGAAATCTCATCTGTTTGCAGGGATGTTAATCCTTGCCCATTTTGTCAATATATTCTCTGCTTTTCAGATATTGTGGAGCGTCTTACGACTACTGTAACTGGCTTTAAATATTTTACTAATGACATCAACAAGTAAAAGAAACAGGGGTTAGTAAGATAAGATTATCGTAATGACTTCTCAATTGCCATAAATTGTATCAGCGAGATAGCGTCGCCAGCAGTAGCAATGTTAGTAGTTTCAAGGACCACCTTTTCCAATCTCAAAACGTTCCGTGGTGCGGGCCCTATTACTATTTTCATTATGGAACGCTTTTACTTAAACATCCTATGTATACGCTACTGGAACAAAAACAGTACAGCGCTTCCTTTATATTTGTGCTAAGTTTTTTGATAACAATAAAAATATTTCTGGTTTTTAAAATTTCTCATTTTTGTCATGTTTGTAAAGTAATTATACCTTTTAATGTTATGCGACCCCAATTTTCTGTGTCGAGTGTTTTCACTTATTCAAATTAGCAGCCCCATCAGTTGATTGCTGTTATACTACGGTAGCGTTGCTGAGTACTGCAGTAGAAAACAATGCGAAGTCACTGTGAATTATGTATGTGGATTTCAGGGGGGAAAAATATCGACATTTTTTATATTGGTTATTTATGAAAGTATAGTTTTACGTAATAATATATCAAAAGAAAAATATCGTATTTTGGAACATCGGAATCCGAGATTTTATGTAGCCTATTAAAGGACTTGATAAATGCAAAATTGCTTGGAATATTAGGCTGCATATTAAGGACACGAATTATAGCAGAAAAATGTGGTGCCTGCTTTTGGTGTATGTTGCCAATGTAAACATAGTAATTTTTTAATTCCATTTTTGTATTCCAAAAAGTGTTTATAAAAAGATTATTTTTTAAATATTGATTTCCGATACCTAGAAAAATATGTAAATTTCGATAAAATATCTTAAAAATATATTGGCGATATATATCGATATATCGTTGAAAGATTATCATCATTTCTATATATCGATATTTTTTCAACTATCCTGCTGGGAACAGCGCATTAGCGTATTCTCACCACGGACATACAATCGTGCAAGTAAAATACGTGTGCGCGGTGCGCTATCGGAGATGGGGCGGGGCCCTTATCTACCCTCAGGACCCCACGAGATGCAACAAATCACGCCTGGTGGCGAACGCGAGAGCGAGTATGAGGGGGGGGGGATGGAAGTAGGGTCCAAAAAGCTGTTATTAAGATACGATGAAAGTTGTGCGATGCAGCAGGTGCAGCGGGCCAAGGCAGAAAGAAAAAAAATAAATGTAGAAGGTGTTTATCGGAAGGTTGCGTGGAGGGGAGAGCAGATGCTGCGTGGACTGTGTGCTTGTATAACCGGGGAGGGGTGGGGTGTATCTGGGATGCCCTCGTCTCTCCCACGCGGGCTTGTGGGAACTGAGACACGCCGCGTCGGCCCGCCAGCTTAGAGCTCTGTATAAATGAGAGTATGGCCATTGATTGTTCGAGCGGATGCCGTCAATAGCGCGCGGTAATTGGCTGAAATGTAGCGCGACGACATCTTGTCCCCAACTGTGCCACGCGGTATAACATAGTTGTAATGGGAAAAACGCGTCTTGCGCGTCGAAATTGTTAACTATGCCGTGTTGTCTACTAATGGGCGTATTAAAGTTTAAAAGTGTGTACTATTTCACCGGATACCATCAGACGAAAGAATTGCCAAAAGAAAAGCAATTTGGCTACAAAAAAATTGAAGAAAAGATTGAATACCAATAAAGAGTGCTGCTCTTTGTTGGATAAAGTATCAGAATAATACATTTTTTTTAGTGACTAATGTGTAATATATACCAATGTGCATAAGATTTTTTTGAAGCTATAAATTATTTTTCTATCAAAAATGTGTTTCTCATATCAGCATAATATCTTAACGGCTCGTATGTTGCAGTAGCCAAAGAAAGCACGTTTATTGAAGTAATCGTATAAAAACCAACACAAAATACATTGTATTTTGATACGGAATACTGGTGGAAGTAATGCTTATACCCTGCTACTTGCGTTAAATGAAAATTATTGTGTATTCCATGCAGACTTAATACATCATTTGTTTGATGGTTCATCTGAGAAATCTCATTTCTTCTCTGTGTTTAACCCGTTGCCAATTTATTTTTTACATCATGTCATCTTACAAACAAAACTTGGATTGCATAATCACTATGGCAGTTTATAGTTGTCTTGTTAGTCACAAATTGACGGCTTTGCATTTCATACAGGCGCATTGCCTCCATAAAGATTCCGAAAACCTTTAAATTGGTTCATGTATTAGAATATGTTTTTAATAATTGTAAAATCATTAGGTTGACAAGAGAATATAATTATTGTAACTTTGTCATAGGCTAACTCAGTATGTAGTACGTCTGTAAAATGTGTATTTTTCTGTAGCGGTGATACGTAGACATAAACCGGCGCGACATGTAAAACATTTCACCCCGCCTAGTAAAAATTATTGATCTTACATAAGGTTTGTTTGCAGATCATTAAAATTTAATATTTTCTTTAGGTTTCGGTAGTGTAAATATAGAATTTTCCGTGAAACTCGCGATTTTAGGGAAGTTTTTAACATTCCATGTTCCAACAGCTTTTTCGGTAAAAATTAGTTGTGAGATATTTTATTTTTTACAGGTCAACCGTAACGCGTGGATGAAATATGACAATTCCATAGGAATCCTCACGATGTATAAGACTAGTGGAGAAATGTTGATGATATTTTTGACAATAACATTGGAGAAGGAGCGAGTTGAGTGACGAGCTGCGTCCGCTCTGTCACTGCTAGCGGTGCGCTCCGCGAGTCTGGATGTGGACAAGGTGGCAGCGACTGGTTAGATGGCCATGCGTTCTATATACAGAGCTATACGCCAGCTNCGAGTCTGGATGTGGACAAGGTGGCAGCGACTGGTTAGATGGCCATGCGTTCTATATACAGAGCTATACGCCAGCTGGCACCTCAGCGCTCTCAGGCGGCGCCGCCGAAAAACAACTCAAGGTCACTCACCACCTGCGCTTTTTAAGGTGGTGATTCATTTACACAGTGCGTAAACTGCTACAGAATACGTATGTATACAAAATCAAAGGCTGTTCGCGATAAAATGAGCACTTATGAAATCAACCTTTGAAAGAAGTCACTGCTCCTACCTGCATATAAATTTTTTTTTGCTCACTGAGTGACATGCGCCTAGTAAAGTTGGTAACGATGGAGGGAAAGTAGTTCTTTATCNATAAATTTTTTTTTGCTCACTGAGTGACATGCGCCTAGTAAAGTTGGTAACGATGGAGGGAAAGTAGTTCTTTATCTTAACGTCGAATAAAAATTATTTCATAACCATTTGGGATAACTTAAATCAATTCTTTCGCTTCCTATTTTTCTTAATGCAATGAAGTGTAAAAATGAACAGATTAACAAAATATTTATTTTCTTATAATGTCACAGTTTCACTTGACCGGCGCATGAATAAAGTGATAAGGCCATGGTAAAATTAATTTTACATAAAGCGGAAGAATACAGAACGTGAATACAATTATATCTTACGCAGGGTTTTCAAAAGTGCTCAGTTTACCGTGAACATCCTTTAGTTGGGAAATTTGGACGCCATAGTCATCACTTATGTTTAAGACTCATTTTTGAAAATGTTTGGAGAATATAAAATCATTAAACTATATTTTAGGGACGATCGTCGTTTGAGCCGACCTCCCGTGGCGCAGTTGGTTGGTACGCCTGCGGTTCAGGAGGTTGTGGTTTCGAATACTAGGTAAGGCATGGGTGTTAGTTTAAGTGTAAGCCCTAAGTTAGTTTGTAAGCCATCCCTTGATAAGCCTTCAGGCATAACACCGGGTGACGTTAATATGCCCTTTCCAATTCTGACTTCTTGATTAACTATCGCTGCTGTAATCTTTCTCATAAGGTTATCAATAATTAATTCCCAGTTATTACACATGGTAAACAAATAAATACCCTATATACATTACAGTTATTCAATAATCAGAGTTATATACTATGACTTTGTCAAAATATAAATTTCTTTAATGAATAATGAATAACATTTATCAATACAAAATTGTAATTCCACGGTGATGTATCTGTCTGCCTCTTAATAGCATGTTGGATAAAAGATTTTTATGTTTTAAATAAATTAAACGTCACGCGTTACATTTAATGACACTTTTCAAGTTACATAATATGTTTTACAAGCTTATAATAGTTTTGTTATTTTATGTTATGCTACAAAAATATTCAATATTCTTTACAAATTATAAGGGGCCACGGTTGCTGAGCGGATAGACTGCTCGACTCCCACCAATGTTTACCGGGTTAAATCCCCGGCTGGCTCACTCCGGATTTCCGCAAGTAGGAATCGTGCCGGACGATGCCGCTGGTTGGCGGGTTTTCTTGTGGATCTCCCATTTGCCCCCCTCCCCCGCCATTCCATTCCGGCGCTGCGCCATTCTCCCCTCTTTTTACCCTCATCGGCTCTTGACCTAGTTGTTAAAGCCGGCCAAATCCCTCAACTCTACTTAACTTTACAAATTCGAAAGTGTATAAATTGAAAAATGGTTTCTTATTAATAATTTTATTAAATGACTAAGTGCTAGTAATTGCTTGAATTATATGAAACCTAATTTTCATATGCATTTGTTGCAATTTCCACAAAATTAATTTGGAAAATTTTGTCCCAAAAATACAGGCGTTTTTTTGGCTTCTGTTTATTATTACTATCAGAAATGTATATAAAAAATGTTAACATATTATATTACGTTCGTGCATTCTTTGTATTTTTGTTTGATTATGTTGTGACATAAAATACATGTTCTGTGATGGACATTACGACAGCGTGTATAATTGTGTCCATAATTGTGTTATGAATGTTCATAGAACTAAGTTCATGTCTTCTCTAAAAACTTTTCAAGTTANTGTGATGGACATTACGACAGCGTGTATAATTGTGTCCATAATTGTGTTATGAATGTTCATAGAACTAAGTTCATGTCCTCTCTAAAAACTTTTCAAGTTACAGAAAACATCTGTACACGTAAGTGAGCATTAAATTTGAATGTAACATGATATGAGCTGTAATTATTTTAACTGCGTACTACTGGCCTCAAATGACACGACGGTTCCTTTGATGTGGGCGTACACATTCTCTGATTGGCTGTGCAAGGTTATTGTATGTCTGAGCCTTGTGCCTGACTTGCTACATGCGTACTGCGGAAGGTTCTGTATTGGCTAAGCTACTGGTCAGTAACTAAGTTATCAGACGCTGATTGGCGAACGGCTCTCCGACATGTTGCTGCTTAGTGACGCCATTCTGCTTGCGTGTGTGGCAAGTTTTCCGTACAAGCGGCTGTAACATAGTTGCAGTAATCCTAATTTTGGATTTATTTTATTTCGCCGTAGCTTACTTTTCAGATCAAATATTCGCAAACGATGGCTGTTGGGGCATAGGGCATATCTTAACATATATTTTTGATCCCACAATATTTTGCCCATGGTTTTTTTGCATCTGTTACCCTAAGAAGATTCATAATTCTGTATTCTTGTCTCACGTAGTGTCGCGGTAGTTTACTGGTTAGACCACTCGTTTTCCACCAAGGCAAACTTAGTTCGATTCCCGGTGATCTCCCGTTTCCCTCGCCCTTTCGTTCCTTCGCTGCTCCAACTCAACTCACTTCACCCTCGTCGGCTCTCAAGACCTCGACTTTAAGAGCCGCACAAAAATATTTACTCACTCATTNACTCAACTCACTTCACCCTCGTCGGCTCTCAAGACCTCGACTTTAAGAGCCGCACAAAAATATTTACTCACTCATTCAGTCTCATATAATAAAATTTAGACTGAAATCAGTTCATTAAGGTTTCAGGAATTATGTTAAGTAGTTCTGTATGTAACTGTAAAGTTTAAAATGTAATGATAAATCTTAACAGTGGGTTATGAAAAGGACACAAGATGGCAAGGATCCTGCTGTNTGTAAAGTTTAAAATGTAATGATAAATCTTAACAGTGGGTTATGAAAAGGACACAAGATGGCAAGGATCCTGCTGTCAAATGGTACTTGAAAGAGTATGGCTGCCACATGAAAAACCGCTGAAATGTAGGAATTTAGCAACCCTGAGCACAAGTACGAGACAAACTTCATGGGCTCTGTGTCCGATTGGCTACTGCATGCTGCGAAAGATTCGAAAATAGCTGTGCTGCCGGATGGAAAATATAGTTACCACGCGGTGATTGGCGATTGCTGCCCAGTGACGCCATTTCGATGGCGTATGAAGCTGGAATTGTCGAATGCGGCTTTTCCAATTATATGTTCCTAATTATTTTTCGCTTTGAGGAGAAAGGAAAATTTAATTTAGGTGCAAGCGAGACATCAAAACCTGTGGCGCTTGCGTAACTTTTCAAAATGGCCTCGACTTACTTTACACGTCCGGAAAGACGAAGACTCTCATCTTAGCAACAAAATGCGAGCCCAATTTTGGTCTCCTATTGTGGGAGTGAGCAGCTAACGTTTAGTTGAAATCTGATTGAGTGTACAAACGACTGTCAGACATAGCTTACGGGTCACTGAATTCTTGAATTGTATCAGTGCCTACTACATAATAACCTAGTTAAACTACATTCGTTATAAAATTTACTGCTAGTGTCAAGTAAACTTGACACTTTTTAACGGCCTCATTAGTTTCCTTACATTCTCCCTCAGTGTACAATTCCACCGATTGTAAAAAATTAACATTCACTTGTAACTGATGACTGATATGCACATATAAATCAAGTTACACTGTGAAATTTATTGTTTATATTGCATATTTTCCCACTCTACTATACACAAAATAAAAGGAAAACAGTTCCAGTTACCTCTGATGTAAATAAAACTCATTTAAAAGAACGTTAACACAAGGAACGTCTTTTCTTAAAATGCTATGAACATTACTGAAAGTGGCTAAATATCAAAACGATTTCGTTAAGGGACAAGGATTATGTTAAAGCGGATTTCAAAAGGGTTCACTTATCGGTGGAAAAATTATAGGCCATTGTACTACACGGTGCCTTACAGTTGCTCTACTTCTTCGTTTCACGTCATGTCATTTTCGTATTCCATATTTATGTCATTCCTACACGAAGCAGGTCAATAGTGTCAAGAGGAGCAAAGGCCGATATCTATTACTCAACCTTGACGCTCCCCGNATTCCTACACGAAGCAGGTCAATAGTGTCAAGAGGAGCAAAGGCCGATATCTATTACTCAACCTTGACGCTCCCCGAGTCCAGGCATTTTTGGCCGCCAGAACACACGCGCTAGCGAAGCCTGCCGACGGTCTACACCAATAAATATTAAGGGCGGAGAACGTGTCCAAATAAAGGATCCCGCGCCTCACAGCTGCAAAGACGGGCCACCCAAGTTTTCTGCACGTGCAGGCGGCATCCGGAGGCAACGGAAGCCACCAGGGCACGAACACAGCTACACTGGGCAGCCGCCCCAAGATACGCCGAGGTCCCACGACCCCGGGCTTCACCGCAATAAAACC
>NQII01000819.1:551094-588372 GCA_002778355.1 Clitarchus hookeri | reverse complement strand
CCCCCCCTTTGTATAAACGGGAAGGAGTTGTCTCTAGAGCTCGTGAGTGAATTATAACTTGTCAAGGAATAATAAAACTAGATTGTTTTTTTGAACTCCAATCGCCCTGTGTTTACTTCAGTAGGAAATTGGACCTTTAGAGAACAGTGTCAATCACCTTCCCCCAAAACCACAGCTCGGGGTGTTCTCAACCTTAGACCTGATCATTGCGAATTCTGTTTTATTTCGTGTTGAAAGTTATTATATTTTTAAAGAAGTTTTTAAAATTAAAATCTAAATAAAACAAAATACACTGTGAGTAGTTAGGAAAGGACAATTGTAAACACAGGGGCGTGGGGCAAGGGACGACGGGACGACGGGACGACGGGACCACCTCCTGCGATTTGCATTCCTTCCCGACGGCGGCCATTTTGTCAACCAGTGCTGACGGTGGTCATTTTGTCAGCCAGTATCGATTATCGTTCTCAGTCATTCCTTTTCGATGGCATCCATCTTGACCCCAACTTCATGCTCTTGCATTCCAAGCGAGGGGAGTTCCTGCGACAACGCCCCGACTGATCCCTACTTCATGCTCTTGCATTCCAAGCTAAGGGAGTTGCCTCCGAGTCTTCCCAAATGGGAATACCTTGTTCCAAGTGCCCGACTGGACCCCACTTTATGCTCTTACATTCCAAGCAATGAGGGTTGCTTCCGAGTCCTCCCAAATGGGAATACTTTGTTCCAGGTGCCCGACTGGTCCCGACTTCATGCTCTTGCATTCCAAGCGATTGGGGTTGCATCCGAGTCAGTAAAATATTTTTTGAAATACTATAACTACCCAAACTAAGATTTTTAAATGTGTTTATGATTACCAATCTTGTTATGCATAGATCAACTGAATTACTTTGCATTCCTTACGTGTGTATCTTATCTATGAAATATACTTTAGGTTTGAAACAGTACACAGAGTTTATTTATATTTTTTGCGTTGTTTCGGCTTGCCATGTTGGTTAATTAGGGTTACCCCACACAAGTTTTTTTCGTTATGCCTATTTGTTATATATAAATGGGCCTCCTAACACTGCAAGCAAAACCCACCAAATAGTTTTAGTATTCTGATGTGTCCATTGTTACTGCAATAACCAAGAATTACGAAGGGGCCACAGGGGCTGGGCCATCGGATTTTCGCATGTGGGAATCGTGCTGAACGATGCCGTTGGTCGGCGGGTTTTCTCGGGGATCTCCCGTTTCCCGGTGCTGCTCCATACGCACCTCAATAACCCTCATCAGCTCTCAAGGCCTCGCTATTAACAGCTGCCCAAATCTCTCCACTCAAGAACTAGTATCGCAAGTTACATGTCCTAGAGAAACAGGCTGTAAACTTTCAGGCAGTAATAAATATTGGGTAATAAAATGAACCAGTATAACAATATTATAAAATGAAAATTATTGACAACACTAGTGGGTAAAGCTATTATATTACAATTTTGAGAAAATTTTTCCCAACAAAAGAAGGTGTTATGTTCCTATATTTCACATAGCATTATCGTAAATCTGAGAAACGCAACGAAGGTCTAATTAGATAAAGACCAATCCTGATAAAATTTCATTTAGATAATTTCGCGCGTCAATTTTTTAAACTTGAATTTTGGAGCAATAACATCTTCATACACTTTTGTCTTCAATCATTCGTATTAGATGTTTTGTTCGGCTTACTTTTAATCGTAAAATAGTGAGTGCGTGTGTCTATGACCACAGTTCCACAAACTACGTTATTGAGGACTGAAAATATGGTCACGTTTCTTGCAACCACGCGTCAACATAACCTCAGTTTCAAAACCCGTTAAGTTGTATCAGCTTCGAGGGTGACAACTTATCAAAACATTTATTTCATATCTAATATAATCCCAATTTTACACTTTTAATGGAACAACTCAAAAGTATGACAAATAAAAAAAAAAATTTAAAACTGAAATTTTAGACTAGTATAACTGTTTGGATTATGTTCTGTATTAATCCTAGTTACATAAATCACTAAAAATTAACAAATATTATTGATTGATAGTCATTATAAATTATAACTCATGATGTCATTGTCTTAAATTAATAGCGCTACGAAAGTGGCAATAGTTACACACCACGTTCTGGAGAATTAAAAAAATTTATAAAAACAGATTTATAAAAGACACTGGAAAGTATAATTATGAGGCTAGCATGTGATAACGTAAACATAATAGATACACAAATATCAGTGGAAATGCACAGTACCCACATACCTACATTTTACCAGTTGAGTGTTGCCAACATTACTAGAAAAAAGGTTGAACGAAGACGGAGTCACTCAGTACTGGTAGTTTGTCTTGTTATCGAGAGTACCTTGATAATATGTTACATGGTGGTGTGATCCTACTTGTGATGATTTATCTATATATAGATGGTGATGCACATAAATGTAAACATTTTGTGTACTGTATAATCTTCGGTCTTTTAGGTTAATAATTGTTACTTATGTATGAATGTAGGCCTATATCGTGGCAAGGGTCGCGTTAGCATGTTTCCTGAAAGAAAACTGTTAAAAATTTGTAATCCTATTTCAAAACATCCAAAAATAAAGTAAATGAATGCAGTGAAATGCTGCATTTGAAATACTGGTACTGTCCACCAAGTGAACCAGATGCATACCATCTTTACGCCTCATTTTGTAGCATCGTAAACAAACATTTTTTTATTGATTTATTTTTGTATTTGTTGTTTTTACATATTAGTTTTGTAATTAAGTGCAGCATTTATTTTTTATACTTAAAATATATTACGGACTGCTTACAAATTTTAATATTTCGCACATATTGAACATAGGCGAGGCGCATATAGTCGAAACTGTAATAAAATAACACAATAACACATACCAAGATTTATAATTTTTCTGCTTATTATAAAGTACGTAGCACCCTTCAGAATTAGTTTCTTCAGTGCAACTGCAATATGACAGANATAATTTTTCTGCTTATTATAAAGTACGTAGCACCCTTCAGAATTAGTTTCTTCAGTGCAACTGCAATATGACAGAACAATAATTTAAATCTAGTCTGTGGCAGTTTCAAAGTATAAGAAACTTTCTGAAACATTGAAAAAATATTCTGGAAAGTTGTATGCATCAACAGTACTAATAATGCTGGATGCGCATTTTTTTATTCGTAATACTCACTATGAATCACGACAGTGAGAAGGGCTGTGATAATGAGGGAAATTGTGGAGTACAAGTCGTAAAAAAACTCGAAAAATACCACAACAATAAATGAAAAAATGCACGGAAATGTAAAACATATCCACAAATGAATCTACAAAAGTGCATTAATGCAAAATTTGTGCCGCGGTACATGCCGATTTCCCTGCCTCAAATTATTTTATCAGATACGCGCGGAACAGGTAACAACGTATGAAGCAGGTAAATTTGTGTCTCCTCTGTGCACGCTCACGCTCACGCTCTGGCGAAGCAGAGTGGCACAGATTTTGCACGAATTGTCTTTTTTGGTGCTAGTTGATGTTCGCTACAAAATCATAGCTACTGAGGCAGCCTGGGTGAACTATGGGGGTAATTATTAACCTAGAGTACGTGGCTCAGCATTAATGTAGATTGATGGAAGAATCATCATTGGCTTGCATAAATTAAGATTTATGAGTGCATTATTTTGGGGCCCAGAATAAATGTAGAATTTGTACGTGAATCATTGGAGACACACGTGAATCTAGGAAATTTTGAATGTGTAACTAGGAGAATCGAACATAAAGGTTCTGCTTAATCCTAACCTGCTAACAGTGACCTTTTCCAAGAGAGTATATGGGCGTGTAAGTTTCTAACATTGTAATGATAATAATTTTAAACCTACTTTTTTTAAATGCATTATGTTATTTAAAACACAAATTTCTTTTGATTATAGTTAATTTTTAACAAGGCACAATGTTTGCTTAGCTAGTGACANATGTTATTTAAAACACAAATTTCTTTTGATTATAGTTAATTTTTAACAAGGCACAATGTTTGCTTAGCTAGTGACATACTCTACAGCATTATTGCAGTTTGTATTAATTTATTTATTTTTCATTTGATATAATATCAGCTTGACATATTTCCGACAGAAAGAATCTCGAGGAGAGAGAACATCGACACTTTGCTAAAGGAGCACAACATCCAATTTGTGACGCTTGCAGAGAAAAGGGAATAGCTGGGTATTGCAAAGGCAAATTTTCCTCCAATGTGGTAAGTTTTTCATCATAGCCTTTCAACAACTATAGAGATTGTAAAGCTTACATTTAATTCCTTATAATATCCTAACATTAATTACCAAAGTTTTACTATCATTGTGTCCGGTGTTAACAAAACATGTCAGGTATGTGATTGATGACACAGCTCGTCAGCACGGCCATGAAGGTACTGTTGCTTCCTCCGCACAGTCTTGTCTGGGCCCGTGCAAGCAGTACTGCAATAGTCGCACGGGCCGGGACAGAAAGTTTGGTGATGCAGCTGTTAGAGCAATGTGGAGTGAATATCTGCGATTAGTGACACTGGATGGAGACGTATATCTGTGAGTAGTGTGTGTTCATTGTTGCCCTCTTCTGTGCCAACGGATTATATGTAGTAGTCCTTACCATGCGATGTCCTTATGTCCTTGCATTAGTTGCAACGATGAAGTATTTATGTGTCGTTTTGCCGAGTATGTGTGTCAATTTTCTTTCAAGGTGTAGATATATTATGGTTAATTAACAGTGAAATTTGTGTGTCCTTTTGGGTATGTTACTTTGTATGTGTTTTGTGTGCTTTCTATTGCTGTTCTCTCTGTTGTATTTCCTTGAGTGTACATACATATTAGTAGTAGTTTGAAATTTGCACATATGAAAATTTTTTCAAATTGTGATCAGAATTTATGCTGTAGACATCAGTTTATCTTCACTTCGTTTCTTATCTTTACTTCGAATTACTTTTCCAATATTTGTATTTTATCTTCTATCTTAACACCTTTGTTAAATTTTATAACAATTAATTTGTGAACTTATTTTTATATATCTAAATGAAACACCACAAATTCTGATAATCTTTCTCTGTCTGTGCTGTTAATGCTTCTTGTCAAACATGCATGGGCTGCTTATCTATTAAAAATTATTTTCATTATTGCTTGGAATTTTTTGTAAGCCTAACTACATGAATAATCTGTCTGGTGCCACACGTTGAATACACTGTATTAAGTGTAACCTGCACAGATTTTCTTCAGATGACCGAAGTGTGTCGACAGCGCGGAGGAGCTGATAGAGGACTGGGATAGGAAAGTGTACTAAGGTACCGCCATACCTCCATCCATTGCCTCCCTGAATCCGGAGTTTGAGACCGCCGATGACGGTGATACTGGCAGCGATGACGATGAATAATTGGCAGTGCCACTGAGTGAAATACCAGGCTGCTCTACCGCAAGGTAAGTGCTGGCTGGTCAGTGGTGGTAAGATTTATAAGATCAGGTACAGGTACTTGCTAAAGTATATTGTATCCTTTTGTTATGCAGATGGTACTTCATGATTCACATATATTTGCAATTTATCTGATTCTTATATTGTAAGTATTGTCTCGTATTAAAGACAATTAATTATATTTTTCTTACACAATAGAAACCGACACTTTCAATATCGTTCGTAGCAAAATTTGTTCTGAATGTCAAAATGTGTGTTGCATGTTAAGATAATTTAATGGAGATTGAATTATTTGTAAACATGAATGTAATTTCAGCACGTGTTTGGAACCTTGTTAATATATGCGCCATGATAGCTATACATCTTATAAATTAAGGTGTATGTCAATGTGTCATTTTCACATGTTGTCACGCCTACGGTTGATAATGTAACTTGCCTCTTAGTATTACTTCTATGATGTGGCCTTTGTATTAGAAATATTCGGTCATTTGTGGCATGTGTTGATTTTACTTTATTAATAATACATTTGTTACAGATTTGTGTGTGCATGCATGCACAATTAATTATAAGTATATTAATTGTTTTTAAAAAACTTTCCTCATTTATGTTTTAATTTTGCTACTGTCATTGCAATTAAGGCACCAAGAAAATGATGAGTGTTCATGAGTTCACTTATAAAATTGATTTCTTGAGGTTCATGTCGGTTTGATAAAAAATGAAAATGTCGCCCCCATTTGTACCACAAGAGAAATATGGCCAATGTCCTGACAAGTATTTCACTTCACTAAATATGTAATATATTATTATTTTATTTCAATTATTTTATTATTAGGAATGCACGTGGTGTCAGTTACAAGCCTGGCATACTATTCTGTGTTCACTTCAATTTACAGCTTAAACAATCAATTTTTTGGGTTTTCCAGAAGAGTAGTAATACAGATCAACGGCGTCAGAACAAATATATACGTATACAAATTGTGTTAATTTGTTTATATTTTTAAATTTAAATTATTTGTGTTTGTATATATAATTTATACATGTACATACCTTTACAAAACAAGCTACGCTCTCGAAGCTACGTCTATTCAAAATACGTATTAAACTGCTCCACTATGAGCAGATGCTGATTACACAGTAGATTGGCTGCCAGTAAACCCAGATTCCTACGTTCAGTCTTAATGTGCACATTTATCTTAATACAAATGTATATTTGTAATATATTTGTGCAAAAACAAACAGTAATGACTGAATAGGCATATATTCCTGGTTGTAACATTTGTCATGGTAGCGACACGTATCATTTTAATTAAAGCACTAAGCAAGACTTACCTCAAACCATACTGTGCAGTATGTTGTCTATTGATGGTAGATAATAATTATTACTAAGCAAAATAATTTTTAACGTCAGGCGAAAATCATTGGAGGAATGTAACATGTAAACATGTTACTTTTTCTCTCGATGGGACTTCACATTTGGCATTGTAGTCTTATGAAATACTCAAGTAATGAGTAAATGAGCATTGATATCAGATAAACCTACATTGCTGACAGCCTTCTATTAAGATGATCCTTTACATCTAAAACAATTTTAATGGGGAAATGTAAACAGGAACAATGAGGATCTTGTTATCAGCAAATACAGTAAATAAATGCCCTAACTAAATGTATGCAGTGTTGGGTAGTCATATGGAACGGTCAACTCGTGCCTAAATTATGTCACTTGGAGCAGAAGTTCAAAACCACATTTAAATTTATTGTATCAAGCCAAAATGTGCTTCCGTTTGTGAATAACCTTCAGCATGAAAATCTTGAAAAAAACATGTTACAAAAAATTCGAGGAAATTATTATTACTGTATTTGTCCAGACACTGAGGATTTTGAACATAGGTATCACACAAAATTATAGCGTTAGGCCTATGATAAGTTTTGATTTATTTGGTACAACTGAAGATGAAAATTTTTATTTATTTCTCAATTATATATGTGCATGGAAGTGACGAACTGTCTGAATGCTGTCAATGTACATCTATTAAAAGAAAGTTCCTGGTATACTTGCTGAACTTTTTTTCCCTCTGGATTGAGATTATGTTACACAACTAGCTGCACAGACTCAGAACGCACTTTCTCATATGTTATTGTATACAATTATAAACATTTATATAGGATAATCTCTTTCATAACGGGCAATAAAATTCATTGAAATATCCATATTACTCTCATAAGATTTTATTAAGTCTTGAGATGAAAACAACCGTTTTAAAAAAAATAGAAGCCTTTTTAAATTAAGGCCTGCTCAACATAGGCAATGTCACGAATGAAATCTTTGAATATGGTAAAGTACTACAAATATAATTTAATAGCAACAAATTCACACTAAAAAATACACATACCAGGTAACATTTAATGGCGGTGCAAATACTGCATGTAAGCATGCTGAGTATGAATACATATGACACCAGTTGTCCATTCAAAACTACTTACAGTAGAATTCAACTATTTTCCGGTCCTAAGGGCCTTTCACACTCCACTTCAAACCCCGCAATGCACGGACGCCCCAAAGGCTAAAGGTTCCTGCAAATCTTGGCTGATCACGTGTACTTACTTATTTTGAAATGAGCGCAGAGCACAGCACATGACCCACCATGCAACGAGCAGTTTTCATACCGCAATACTGGTTCTAATCCCCTCACATGTATTAACGGCGTTACTAGCCATGTTCTGCTGTTACGATTACAACTGACTTCATAAACAAATACTATCCTCCTAATCTCCTATTCTATAAAGAGTGATTTTAAACAATTTTTTTTATGTTATAAATAAAATCACTCTCTATTGCAAAACCCTAATTTCATTATGCATGTCCTTGTTACCACATATTTTTTACTTGAGCGCATGACCAAACTTTTTAGGCCTTAGGAGTTTTTTATCAAACACAAAATATTCTCTACAGTTCTCACACTTTTCTGCAATTTTTGCTTGCCACAAATAACACTGTTTTCTTTCCAGTGCCAAAAACAAGTAGGTCCTTTCAAACGAACTTTTTTTCGTCATTTCAGTATATTTCAGATTCAGTGGAGGATTGCAGCACCATTGACAGAAATATTGGAATAATAGATTTTTTTTCCCCGCATACATTTAGTATCCAAAAACACATTTAGAATATCCTTATAGATCACCGTCAATTCGTCAGAGGCCTTGGTAAACCAATTTTCTGTAAATATNGTCATTTCAGTATATTTCAGATTCAGTGGAGGATTGCAGCACCATTGACAGAAATATTGGAATAATAGATTTTTTTTTCCCCGCATACATTTAGTATCCAAAAACACATTTAGAATATCCTTATAGATCACCGTCAATTCGTCAGAGGCCTTGGTAAACCAATTTTCTGTAAATATAGTGCCAGTTCTGTACTAACAAAAGCAGGGGAGGAAAAGATTTTTGTCAGGTTTTAAGCAATTCGTAAAACATTGTAACTCGAAATTTTCCAGTTCATTTATTTTGATACCACTCCCTCGTACAGAGGAGTAAAGGATATGCCTCGCAGAGTTGGAAATAAATTAATTTTTTAACAATAAAATATCTGAACTTTATTTTGCAAATTTTAGAATATTTTGAGTTATATCTGGAAAGAAAATAAAGTTAAAAATATGAAGTAATTATTACACATAGCCATATTTTCCTAGCTTTTAAGAAAATAAAACATTCAATGAGAAATTTTTCTCATTCTGCTCTGTAAAAGTCAATAGTAATTTTATATAATGTTAAAATTATATATATAGCATATATATACATAAAATGCAATAAAAATTTATTTTAAGTAATCCGCAATACATACACATTTTAACAAAATATTTCCTTTAATTGAAAATAATGTTGCTAGTATGAAGTTAAACTGTAAAATTGGTACTTATATTTACATACAGAGCAATGTTTTACTAATTCATCCAGGTGGTAAGAACATCTGTAATGGTGTATAATTTTACTGCAGTTACATAAGTCCATGTACAAAAACTGCACATGCTCATGACAATCAATGTAGTATTTTTTTAACATTGAGCTTTATGTTTTGCAAGGAAGTAATGCTTCTCGAGTTTTTCTAATTTTTCCATTACACTTTGCATAAACTCGTCAAAGCGTTGAACTGTCATAACTAAATTGCAGTTATTATGATATGTCGGTTCTCGAATAACAATAGTTTATCCAGGAAAATTGTTTTTAGTTAAGAAAAAACTATTACCATACATTTAATTTTAATGACATCAGAATAAAACATATTCTAACAAATTAATGTCTTTATTAAGAGAAATTAACTTTATGTTTGGTGAAAGGGGATTCAAAATACAGTACTTGTCATTGTTTTTTTAAGTAAGTACTGAAAATAAAAGTAATAAAATCAAACCCAAGGTACTTACAGAGAAAATCAAATGCAAACGGAACTTTCCTCTTATGCTAGTTTAACTTTCTAACACGTTGCATAATCTTCACAGACTCCCACATATAAAGCAATATACCAGTATTGCTTTGTGTATGTACTAATCACATTGCATTCCCATTACAGACATGACAACATTAACAAAATAAATATTAGAGCACAAGTTACTAAAAAATGAGGGCAAAAACACAATGAAACATAAATTAATGATTTAATAGATTAACTTTAAATACAATGACATCATAAAAAAAATTCAAGAAAAACATTATACACCCAAATATTTTGGAGAAGCCTTTTTATAGAAAAGTGGCTTTATTTAACTAAAGCTACTGATTATAACATCTGTAAAATATTCAGCCAGTTTGTCAGGATTTACCACAGAAATGGGACACATTTAACCATGTAATGAATACCTCAAAACATAATAGTATGGAGATAGAAGGGTAAGTTTAAATAAACATGCATGATACATCAATTCTAATATTAAAAACAATCCCCATAAGCATGTACACTTAGATATGAAAGTGGAGCAGCTAATAAAACAAATTCACATTATTTATATCAACAAAATATTAAAATAGAAAAATTTGCTATAACTGGTGACACTTATATATATATTACTTCCTAAAAAGAAACTTTTATTTACATTTAGGTATGAAAAAACGTACATCAAAAAGAGCATTACCTACATAAAGCCTCTTCTGGTAAATATCTGAATAATTCATCGTAAGCAACAACAATACACAATATACGAGAGCTAGTCACCAACAGTGATGCAGAAACTGAACACTACAGAATAAAACATTTCCATCAAAAGCATAATTCTAATTAAGTTATCATACTAATCAGGTTAGTGAATTTTATTATCAGTATATTTTATTATATACAATAGTAAAATTGTGATGACCACCAGCTACCATCAAGATGAATAGCCTTGTGTAACATGAACAATAGCTAGACGGTGTGGTAGCGTAGCAGTCCAGTAAGATGATGGAAAGTTCATACGAGTATCTGGAACCGTGCCATTAGTGCATCAAACAGCCGCTGGAGGGTGCGTGGTGGAAGATACATACAGCAAACATGATGATGAAACAGATGGCCACAAAGCGGCTTGATTGGGTTCCAATTGAGGGACTTGAGGTGTCAGGGAAGTCTTGGCGGTGCTCCTACAACTACTTCTGAGCAATCCTGGCCGCATGACACGCCACACTGCCATACTGGAATATCCCATCTGCCCAGGGAAGACAGTGAACATGGATTGGTGTATTTGACCTCCAGGGATGGACAGACAACCAAATGCTCGTAACACACATGCTGATTGTCTCCAGGGAGATGTAGGCTTGGAACGACACTTTTATTTATTCTGCACAAAAGAGCAATACAAATATTTTGTACATTTTACCTAGTTGCAGCCTTTGCCTAAAGGCGCTGATCTCCTAAAAACTAACTGTTTTATATTAGTACAAAATGCCGTTCAACTTGTAAATATCACTAGTAATATTTCCTAGCATAAAATAATTTTAGACGACATATTGTTTACACAGTGGCCTTTCAAAATGACAATTTTGGGTTTTTTTGGGACGTACAAATAATAAAAACTAACTCACCGAAATGAGGTAATTCACATTGAAATTAAATACCATCAGTTTCTTCAAGGGATATTTAAAATTACGTTATAATGTCTTCGAAATTTTAAAAAATTGCATAATATAAGGAAATTTATACATACGTTTGATTAGTAGCAGTCTATGATTTTTGTAAAATAAGTTTTGCTAAGAATACCATAAATCAAATTGAAATATGGCTTTTCAGTAGTCTTCGTTAAATTCTCTGTAAATTACTTTGTTTAATTTATTTGTATAAAATAAAAACACACAAAAAACTCTTATTTTGACACGCCATGATGCAAAAACTGTGCGATCTAAAAATGTTTAATGCAAGGAAAGAGTGCCTACTTAAACGCAATGTCTGCGGTTGAACGGAGTTTTGTGCAAGTATAAAATAATTAATTTTTTTTTTTGTGACAAGCACTTTTAACGCGGCAGCGTAGTGCGGGACCAACCGAGCGGTAGGATAGTATTTTACATGTTAAATTACATTAGGGTGTATTTCAGCCACCTTTCACGTCGCTTTCAAACAAAACACTTTGTCCAGTTTTACCCAAGTCTCATTTCTTCAAAACGTTTTTTGTAAAATTCTTAATACCCTGAATATTTCTGGCAAATTCAGATTTATAGACTCTACAAAAACACAAACGAGTTAGCAGTCCGATTTTATGTAGCATTAATACATACGTATCCTTGATATGTGAAATTTGTCTTCTTGAAATGAATTTCACATCTCTGTAAGCATATTTACTTAATTTCGTTCTGGTCTATATATTTATATTACACGGTCTTAATCAGCTGGCTTTGTTTTGTAAACTCACTGTTCGCACACACAACAAAAAATTAGCATTACTATAATTTTACATAAGTAAAAACCGATAAAACTACAACATTCATATCAATACCTGTTACATATTGGCAATTAGATAAGGTAATAGTACTTATGGCCATGTCCAAATTAAAACCACTAACAACTTCTTTTGAATATGAACATGATATGATTAAACACTGCGTACCTGGCTGAATTGTTACGGGCGATAATGTGTCTACAATTAATTACTGACAGCAAACATACGGCATTTAATTACGTCAACGTTAATCAAGAAACCAGCTCCCATGAACAGCAAACCCCCACATTGTAAATAACAAAAATGCTTATGGGATTTCGTCTGACGAAAAGACATCTGATCGAAAGTGTAATGAAATACAACTGGCCGTGAAATCTTTTCGCGAAAATCGGGTGTCCCTAACCATAAGGATTGTTGTGTACTTGACCTGAGTAGACTGCACGTTATATAGAGAAGGTAGCCGGCGTGCACCGTCCCACAGCGGGTATCCGGCCGCGGCCCGCGTCCGATGGGCCGGCGATAAGAGCGGCAGTGCCTGGACACACACGGCAAACAAGTAATTATTCAGGGCGTGGCGTAGTGATAGCGGCCGCGAGGGGGCTGCCTAACAAATGACTCGGCCACGCCCGCAGCGCGCCGCACGGCAGCGGCCGCAGATAACGCCTAGACGTCGCCTGCCCACGGCGCAGGCGGCCACTCAGCGGTCTTCTCGTCACTCGCTCACCGTCTTCACAATCACATGTGCTGATCGAGGCTATTCACGGTTAAGTGAGCACTTTTGAAAGCCTCCTCACTTGAAATAATAGTCAATCAATATATTCTATTTTTGCTTTAGACATTAACTTCTGGATACGGTGGAATATACACACTATGTGTATTACTCACATGGCAATGTTGATTTAAAAAGGTGGTTAAAAGATAAAAAAATAGCTGAAAGGAAAAAATTACTACGGCCTCAAAAGTAATCACTTTACCGTGAATAGCCTATACCTTTCATTTACACAACACGTATGCAACGATGTGGTCTTGATAGCTGATGAGGGTGAAGCGAGGTGAGTAATGAGTGGCACCGGAATGCAAAGGCGGGAGAAGCGGGATATCCCCGAGTAAACCCGCTGTCCATCGGCATCGTCCGGTACGGCTGCCGCCACGTGCAGGAGTCCAGGAGTGCCCCCGCCGGGAATCGAACCCGGTTCGCCTTGGTGGGAGGCGAGCGCTCTAGTCACTGAGACAACCGCGGTCCCTCGAACACGCATCATCCTGTGCTGCTTTTCGGGAAACAGACTACGAACTGCCCGACACACCATCGAGAACTCAGCCAGTGCAAAACTGGCAACAAAAGAAGACAACAATGATCCGCAACTCATTTACAACTGAAACTGGTGTACGCAAAATACAGCCCACGACGAACAAACGTGCAATATGACCAATAGGTCATTTAAATTCCCAATATCGCAGTAGTTTCCTATCACGGAGTATTTAAAAAAAAATTGGCCTTTATTAGATTTCTGTAGTTATTAAATGAAACAATAATAATTTAAAAATATTTTTCTTCTTTTAATTATTAGAGTTTTAGATATTTTTTGAAGGAAAAATGTATTTTTAAAATGACTGGTTCCCTCCGTATTTGTTTTTCTGCCTCTGTCCTTCGAGTCGGTGTGTTTATTTGCGCACGTGTGTGAGAGTGTCTGCCGATACAACTTAAACAATGATTACAATCAAATCTGGTAAATGTCCAAGCCGCTCTCGTAACTTCCCGCCGAGATGTCGAAATGGGTTTTAATTTTGTGCGATTTCCAATAAATATGTTATCTTTGTTTACTTTAACTTCAAAATACTGCCGCTCTTTCTCAAGAAATAGTTTAGTGTCAAACATGCGATGAAAAGGGGGACTTAGAACACGGAATTAGCAAAACCTGAAAATACGTATTTTAAAGATTTTTAACAAGCACCAAATTGTATGTATTTGCACAGTTGTTTTACATAATTACACGTACAAAAATGTAAAACGACCAAAACTTTGTAGGTGTAGATTTACATTTTTTTTTACAGTGAGGTAGTGCTTAACGTATCATCAACAATAAGATCATCACAGACGGGTCAGGCTGCTTAGCGAATAAGGAACTGAGAGAAGGAATGGGTCATGGCATTCGTCTGGAGTGATTTCGGAAATCCATTGAAAACCGAGTTCAGGACGACGGGACCTGAAATAAAACCTGGGTCCTCCCGAAAGTGGATTACCACTGTGCCACCTCGTCGGTCTCACGACCTAGTCATCAGCGGCGTTGTTCTGTCTACTACCGAGCGAACTTGGATCCACAACAATACGATAGCGTTATTACGTCGTAGCTCCATAGGACGTGATCAGGAACTGAGCTGCACTTACCAATAGTGATTAAAGGAAAGTTACTGTACTAAATTTCAAGATTTATGTTCAGCAATTGATACCCGTTGGGTAGTAACTGTTATGGAAGTTATGAAATGTAAGTTTGTAAATTGTTAATTGTATAGCTATGAAAGGCGTTGTTAAATAGAGCAGAATACCTTTTGTTAACATTTTGGTTAGAAAAACATAACTGATATTCCTTTCATTAGTTCTTGAGTCAAGATATTTTGAGTGTATACAGGTGGAAAGATACAATCCTTCGATTCTCGTCAGTTACAAAAATGCTATTGCGGAATGTACTGTAAATCACACGCACGGAGAGCCGGGACTTGAAAGGCAGTAATAGCGTCTACCAGAGTGCCAGAACGGTTTTTTGGGTAAGGTTCCCTATGATGGAGAAACGAAGGGATATATTCTGGGAGGAAATGGGAGTACCCGAAGAAAACAAAACGTATCGTCGGCATCGTCGGCCATGTTTCCAACATGCCAAATTCCAGGCATGCTAAGACCAGCTAAGAATCGAACACATTGCCGTGATGAGAGACAGTTGTGGTAAGATAACGCCACCAGAGCCTATCACAAAATGAAGTAATTGAAATCATTTAAATTTCTCGTTACCGTGTGTCTAAATGGGCGTTCTCACTTAAATAAAACAACGTTCATGACGAATTCACCTATTTTATGGTTTGAGTTAAGTGAATCAGTTTCAAAAATAAAAGAATTATTGTTTTACTTTCAGAAATCTGCCACGTTATTGTTCAAAATTTTTCTTAGATATTTCGTATTAAATAATGTAGTTTTTTGCAAAAATCTTTTTGAAGTTATAATTATTTTGGCGCGTTGAGGGTAAAAGTTTAGTGTGCATCGGAAGTTGCGCGCACACAGTGTAACGAAATTCGATAGTGAACGTGGTAGGTGTACGACCCAACGCGCATTCGCGTATAGTTGCACGCGCACGACAGTGAACGTGGTAGGGGTATGACCCAACGCGCATGCGTGTATCGTCTAGCTATATACAAACGCAAGGTACACAACATAGCACGTGGTTATATTTAAAACCAACAGAAAATCAGTTCATGTCATAAGGAAATTGAAAAACATTTAATTTATATTAGTAATTCATTGTGAATATATATATATATATAAATATATATCTTATTAATTAATTTTACTTACATTGTGCCGTGAAAAATTTGTTAGTGACAAAAATTGTACAAAAAAACTTTGGAAGTGTTTTCAAGTATTTGAGGTAAATTTTTTGTAAGTAATATTTTTTTAAGTTATACTTCTTTTGACATGTTCAGGGTAATTTAATTATGTTTTTTAATCAAGCCTTTATAAATTGTATTTAATGTGTTTCTTCGGTCATTTTATAGTTTTTCCTACTTTCATTTTAGTCACGCCAAAAAGGTATAATTTTAAATATTTCTTTATGTCAAACACTGTCACTTATCTCAAAATTTTGTAATGAACCGTATTTATTTTTATCAGAGCGTGTTACTGGACCAGGTTTCTCGGCGAATCCCACATCATATGACTGCACGTTGTCTCAATTGCAAGCGCAATAAATTTGCTGCCTACTTGACACGGTGTTCATTTCTGATTGCGCCTACACAGTTTAATATTGCTGCATAATTTTTTAGGATTAAATTTCTAGCCCTATTTCTGACTCTCCGTATATAGCATAAATACAGCGCTTAATAAACAAGCGATATTTAATTAACAGGCATTGGAAGCATTTAGCTTTATGCAACAAGTATGCGCGTATAAATAAAATCTCTCGTTTCGATCTTGAAACATGTTAACTTCAGTTAATTAAAGCATGGTGGCACCCAGGAAAGTATGTGGGTAGAATGTCTGTTAAGAAAGCAGTGTCCGAGCTCGAGTAAATATTTCATAATTGAAAGTTATGCAGATTTGTAATATTTGGATTTTTGTTTTAGAAAAATAATGACACGACATTTTTCAAGAGCCGTGAGAGTTGTTTCCCGGTACTGACAAACAAATTGCATTCCTTAGATATTGTTTTAACAGTTACTCAGAAGGTGTTTATAAAACTCACCTGGTGAGTTGAGAATTTTGGTTAAATCTGTAGACAACTACTCCCTTAATTGGATAAATTTACAACTCATTTCGTAGAGAATTTTAAGAGGAATCCAACAAACGGTCCATCATTGAAATCGGATTAAATAATTTGGTGCTGGTATATTTTACAAGTGGTATTCGCTACTTTTCCATAATTTTTGCACAGATGTAGCTTTTAAATTTTTTTTTTTCAGTTTAAGATATACATACGAACATTGCTGCATAGAAAAGGGGTTTGATATAACAAAGTCAAGATTAACTTGATAAAATAATTGTGCAGTATGATGCCTGATTCGCAGTGGCAAGTAGTGGATTTAATCCTGACTATTTAAAGTTTGGGGAAAAAAAAGAAAGTAAAAATTAGGGGCGATGGAGATGAAGATAGTTTTCCTTCCATGATCTTTCCATCTCCCTCTTCCCTTTCACCCGGGTTAGTTAGTGCAAATAAAGACTTTATTTATCACTACGCGTAGAAAGTCGACCTGATTATAAGTTGAGCACACCACATCCCATGAGCTCTCTAGAAGGATTATTGACAAAACTCATGTTATAAGTTTAAAACTTTACTCTTCAGTTTCCCACTGATACGAACAGTACGGCTAAACAAGTAGACAGATGTACGACAAGGATCTTGTTATAAAATAAACACTGCAGACATTGTTGTAATAGGTTTCATTCTTACAAGCCACGAATCTGCTACAATGTTATACTCCAATATACGTATATAAGAATGACTATAATACTCATACATTTATACAGAGCCTGGAAGAGTTAATACAAAATATCAGCGTGTGTAATATTTTCAAGTGGCAATACTTTCTTGATAAGACTTAATTGTATGCTCTACACCTGAAAATGTTCATCTGCTGCTAACACTCTTAAGAACTTTTCACATTTTTACTGGTAAAAAATTATCCCGAAACCTTTGCAAGTTTCGTCAAGTTACTGTTAATTGAATGAACGGATCTTTACAAATAAAACTTTACGCGTTTGTGTCAAATTATGTTTAATTTATTTTAATTTTAATAGTAACTTATGGGGTAAAGTATTATTTTATTACAGTGGGCGAACCAATACGTCTATGAAATGTTATTGTTAAAATATGGCAATGTAATAATTATTATTTGGTAACTTCAGTTTTAAGTTGTTGGCAACACTGTGCAGTGTTTTGTTTTTTCTAGTTGATAAATATATAACGGTCATTATTGTTGTATCAGTTTTGCTGTTAAAGTATAATAAATCATTTCGTTTATTAAAAGGCCTTTATTCATTAAACCTCAACAGGTTATGGGCCCAGACACATAGTTCTGCATAGAATCTGTGAAGGGGTAGAAATATCGGCGAAAATATTGGTGCCGGCCCGCGATAAAAGTGAGGTTATACGTGACCGCGCCAAGAAGGAGTAATACTCGTTCATTCTCTAAATTGAGCGAGGCAGGACAACGAAATGGAAGGAAATCAGTGTGTGATCAAACTGGAAGGACCTAGCAACTGGAACCTGTGGAAGTTCCAAACAACGGTATTGCTACGAGGTCAAGGATGGCTCGACATAGTTGAGGGGCAGAAAATAAAACCTGAGGCAGCGGCTGAACATGCTGCTTGGGAGTCAAAAGATGCTAAGGCTCAGACACTACTAGTTACCAGAATGACGGAGAAAGTCATGTTGCATATAATTTCTTGCACAACATCTGCTGAAATGTGGCGTAAACTCCAAAGTGTTTTCGAGCAAAAGTCGGAAACAAGCATCCATATTACACAGCAGCGATTTTTCCAGTTTAAGTTTGAAAAAGGAACTGAGATGTCAGTATTTTTGTCAAAAATACAGGAGCTGCAAAATCAGCTTAAGCAAATGGGAGAGGAAATATCAAACAAGTTAGTTATTACAAAGGTACTAATGTCGTTGCCAGATGAGTACAAACACTTTGTGTCGGCGTGGGAGTCGGCGCCAGACGATAAACAAACCCTGGATAATCTGATAGCCAGGCTTCTGGTGGAAGAAGAAAGGGTGCAGGAGAAGGGTGAAGCGTCTCAACAAGCTTCATCTGCATTCTTTGTTAAAAATAGAAGAAACATAAAGTGTCACAAATGCAACAGACTGGGGCATTTCCAAAGCGAATGCAGAAGCAAAGTGAATAACAGTGAATTACAAGACAATAACAGTAACAGTAATAAGTGTTTTTATTGCGGAAAGTTCGGACATTATAAGGCACAGTGTCGCTTTAGGAAGTACAGGGGCAGTAAGGAAAGTAATGCATTTGTCGTGTCAAACGCAGAATATGAACATTATCAAGAGTCAAAATGGCTGGTTGACTCTGGGGCCAGTGAACATATGTGTAACAATCGCGCGTTATTTTCATCATTTCAAATTGTTTCACAGAAATCTGTGATTCTCGGCAATGGGCAAGCGATTAGTGTGTTAGGCTGTGGGCAGATGGCGGTAAAAGTGCACAATGGGAACGAATGGATCAACACAAACATAGACAACGTTCTTTACGTTCCCGAACTGAAAACGAACCTTTTCTCTATGAATTGTGCGACTGACAAAGGTTATGTCATAATGACAAGTGACAGCTCATGTAAATTTTATAAAAACAAAGAAGTTTTGGCGGTTGCAAACCGAATTGGGAGCTCGTATTATATGGATTTCCGATATGAAAATGATATTGCGAGCGTAGCTAGTACTACAAACGATGATTTAAATGTGTGGCACGAAAAATTGGCTCATCAAAACTTCGATTATGTGAAGAAAATACTTGCCACAAGGAAAATAAATGTGAAACAAACGTCTGCTCCAACCTGTGAAAGCTGCTTGAAGGGAAAAATTCATCGATTACCTTTTCATAACAGCGAAAATGGTACTTCTAAAGCATGTGAATTAATCCATGCGGACACGTGCGGTCCCATGGAGGAGGTATCTGTCGGCGGGTCGAGGTATTTCGTAGTGTTAAAGGACGACTTCTCAAATTATAGAAGTGTCTATTTCATTAAAAATAAGCATCAGGTGAAGAACTGCATAGAAGATTTCATTAATAAGGCGGAGATTTTAACTGGGAACAAAGTAAAATTGTTCAGAAGTGATAATGGGCTGGAATTTGTGAATAAAGAAGTGAGTGAAATGTTCTCAAAACGTGGCATAACACATCAAACTACAGTACCATATACTCCGGAACAAAACGGAAAGGCCGAAAGAGAGAACCGAACTTTGGTTGAAGCGGCAAGAACAATTTTACATGCAAAGAGTTTACCTAAGAAACTATGGGCAGAAGCGGTACATACTGCTGCATTTACTCTGAACAGAACGGGTAAGAGTAAAGTTGAAGGAAAAACACCATATGAGGTATGGACCAATAAAAGTTTCGATATTCAACAATTAAAAGTCTTCGGCACACCGGTGTATGTACACATTCCAAAAGAAAGACGAAGAAAATGGGATAGCAAAGGAGACAAGGGATTGATGGTCGGATATGGCGAAGATACCAAGGGTTACCGGATATACTTCCCACAGAAAAATACTGTAGAGACAAAGCGTGATATTGTTTTCTTAGAACAGAAACAAGAAGGAAGGGAAGAACCCCAAGTTACACTTGATTTGGAGAACGAGTTGAAACAAATAGTAGATAAAGTTGATGGAAACCAAGACTTACAAGAAACTCTGGTTAACATGAATGAAAGCTTAATAACTCAAAATGAATCTGGAAGTGAATATGAACCATGTACAAGTGAAGAAGAAAGCGTAATCACACCATTACAAAATGGAAATGAACGAAGCAAGCGTGTAAGGAAACAGACCGAATTTTATCAATGCAACAACATCTACAGCGAAGATGATAATCCAGTGACTTACAAGGAAGCAATGAAAAGAAAGGATGCTTGTAAATGGAGTGAAGCTATCAATAGAGAACTGGAGACACTGAAAGAGAACAACACTTGGGATTTATGTGAAGCACCAGCAAAAGAGAAAATAGTGAGTAGTAAATGGGTTTTTAAAGTAAAGACAATAAATAATGTTCAACAGTATAAAGCTAGATTAGTTGCCCGAGGGTTTGAACAGGATGATGTATTAGATCTGAATGACATCTATGCTCCAGTTGCAAAATTACCTACATTTAGACTTTTTGTTGCTATAGCAACCAAATTAAAATTGCCAATCTATCAAATGGACGTAACGGGAGCATTTTTGTATGGAGAAATAAATGAAAATGTATTTATTCGTTTGCCGGAAGGGGCTTATTCGGGTAATAATAATATTGCAAAATTAAACAAGTCTCTATATGGTCTGAAAAGTTCACCAAAATCCTGGAATAATAAATTTAATTCTATTATAACAGGAGAAGGCTTTGTTAGTTCAAAAAGTGATTCATGCTTGTACAAAAGGTGCAATGGTAAAGATAAAATGTTTGTTTTGCTATATGTTGATGACTTGTTAATATTTGGTACAAATGAGGAGAAAATTGTTCAGTTTAAAAGTGTCCTAAACAAAGAATTTAAGATGAAGGATCTAGGTTTAGTAACCAATTTTTTGGGTATAAATGTTAACCAAAATCTAGAAACGGGGATTACTGAATTAAGCCAAAGAAATTACCTAGAAAATGTACTTAAAAGGTTTAATATGGAAAACTGTAAACCTATGTCAACTCCTATTGACCCAAACTTTAATGTTAAAATACTTGAAAATTGTAATAAAAGTAATGATGAGAATATTGAAAAATATTGTAGAGAAGTTATAGGATGCCTTATGTATGCAGTGTCAAGTACTAGGCCTGATTTATGTTTTACTGTCTCAATGTTGAGCAGATTTCAAACATATTCAAATGATATGTTAGTAACTGCATTAAAAAGAGTCCTGCGGTATGTCAAGAATACACTAAATTATATGTTAGTTTTCAAGTGTGAAGATAATGTCCTAGAGGGATATTGTGATGCTGATTGGGGAGGTGATCTCAAAGACAGAAAGTCTACCACAGGCTATTTATTTAAGTTTTCCAATTGTTTGATTTCTTGGTGCTCGAAGAAACAAGTATCAGTCAGTCTGTCGTCAACTGAGGCTGAGTATGTTGCAGTGAGTATGGCAGGAAGCGAAGCCTGTTGGCTGATAAACTTGTTAAGTGATTTTGGTTACTCAAATGTATGTCCAGTAAGTATGTATTGTGACAACCAGTCAGCCATTTTTATTGCAGGCACAGACACTGTTAAGCGCCTCAAACATATTGATATACGATATCACTTCATAAAGGATTTGATTAAAGATAATAAGATCTGCCTTCATTATGTGAAAACTAGTGAACAACCAGCTGACATACTCACTAAGGCTTTAAGTCAAGAATTATTTGTAAGATGTTTAAATAAGTGTTGTATTCAAACTTAGAAATAAGATATAATTGTATCAGATAAGATATAAGATAGAACTGTATTACATTGAGAGGGGGTGTTAAAATATGGCAATGTAATAATTATTATTTGGTAACTTCAGTTTTAAGTTGTTGGCAACACTGTGTAGTGTTTTGTTTTTTCTAGTTGATAAATATATAACGGTCAACATTGTTGTATCAGTTTTGCTGTTAAAGTATAATAAAACATTTCGTTTATTAAAAGGCCTTTATTCATTAAACCTCAACAGTTATTAATTTTTTTTTTGTTCAAATATTTTGCTTAGAGATTTAGCTGTTAGTGAGTTACAACAAACATCCCCAAAAATAGAGGACAAACGGGCAAATGAAAGCATTTACCTGCGAGCCACACGCATCAGTTTAAACCCCTATGTCAACTTGCGAAAAATCTTTCTAGGCCTGTTGGTAGACCACAGGTAACAGCGAGCAAGGGAAATCAAGACTGATGATTCAACGAGTCAAAATATGGCGGATACAATTCTCTAAGTGGACGTGAGGAATGCTGTAGCCAGATTCAAGAATGGGAAGGCAACAAGTCCAAGATATATATTCATGAAGTTGTGGAAGACTGGAGGATCTCACTGCGACTGTGAATATAAGGTTGAGTTGAGGGTTTCAGAGGACGCGTAACAACGTGGCCATAGTACTTAAGAATAGTGTGTTAGACAGCAGCTTAAATAGAGAACGCCATTCACCAATCAGCGTCTGGTATCCTTCTTTCCAGGAGACAGCACAGCGAATAGGAAATCTTTCGCAGCTTGCAGTAGCCAATCAGACTCAAAGTCTGTTCACAAAACTTCGCGCAGCCAATCAGAGAATGAGCACGCCCGCCTCAAAGGAACCGCCACGCCATTTCGTCTCTGTATACTTATTTACTTTGTGACGTGGTGTTAGCGTACGGGTGATTGGGATGCTGGAAATACAAGTGACCTGGCGCGAATTTAACCCGTATCGCTCTGGTAAGGAGGCTAATATTGAATCAGATATCTGAAGTTAAAGGCTAGGAAACGTATTTTATCTTTGTGCATTTAGAAACAGTATATGAATAATTCCCTGTTTTTCAGATGCCGCTAGTAACTATGATTAAATGTATATTGGCATTATAGTGCGGGACAGTCTAACAGATAATTTTAGGAAGGTGAAATATACATATATTTGAGATTAAATGCCTTTTCACAAAACGTAATTGATAAAAAATGCGTTTAGGCTAAACGCCTGTCCAGATAATTGGAAGAATATTATATATTTTTAGCTAAATGCCTCGTAAGCTAAACGACCGTTAGGTTAAAGGCCTGCAGGTGAAATGTCTGTTTAGGAAGTTTCAAATGCTCACAAATTTTTAAGCGAAACGCCATTTACAGGCAAAGGCAATTAGCCTAAACGCCATTTAGGATAATTGCATTTGCCTATAAATAAGACGCATGTTAGGCTGAACACCTGCTGTTGTGTTGGTCTGAATGCCTCTTTGCGAAAAGCCTGTCTGCTGTAGTGAGGCGTACACTTTTATCCTAATAATGAGGTCAACTGCCCCTGATGACTCTGCGACCACACGAGAAATGCAACACTTGTCTTACTGTTATCAACTTAAAATCATCACGCCAAGGGCATTTTAACATTTTAGGTTCTTCAAGGTCCTTGTAAGTAGAAATCTTCTGCAGCTGGTAAAATTGTGATTGGTGTACACTGGCGCAAGTCAACGATTAATTGAACGCTGAACGAAATAAAACCTCATTAAAAATGTCAGGTCTTTTAATACATAAATATTTCAGGTTATTCTAAGATTGTTTTTCCAGAGAAACGGCTGTCATATTCACATGTACATTTAGGTATTTAAAAGGAAATTTAGTGTAGCTGGTATTCTATAAGGTTATTTTCATTTTATGCTGACTTAGGTGAATTATATTCTGAAATAATGAAATTCACATCGTTCTTCTAAAAAAAGTGTTTAGGTTTAACTCTTATGATTTATGACGGAAGAGTTCATTTTGACACAAAATATTATCGTGTCTTTTTAAGTTTTTTNTAGGTTTAACTCTTATGATTTATGACGGAAGAGTTCATTTTGACACAAAATATTATCGTGTCTTTTTAAGTTTTTTAATTCTTAAATGACGAAAGCTTTATATACATTAAATTTCACATTTCGCATTTCATTGCTAAGGGAATGTGTATGGAACTAACTTTTGCAACAATATTCCAGTAAAAAACGTTGCACATTAACAACAAAAATTAGGCACCATAGGTAACATTTTTCTGTAGCAAGTTTTTTGGGATTTGTGGACATCACCACTTGATTTTAAAAACTTTTCGCTTCGGCTATGTAACGTTCGTCACAGCGTATTTGTACCAAGAACAGTAGGTAAAAATTACTGATCCAATGACTGTAGTTATAATTTTACTAATTCATATTAGTGAATTTCAGATTTTTATAAAGAATTATACTTTGTTTGATATTTTACTTATGTCCAACTGAAATACAAAAGATAAATATGTGAAATTTCTCCAAACTGAATCTCAGTAGAGGTTTATACCCAATTCATAAAATTTAGGTTACAAGCGTATCCTACACACATTCACCCTAACTGCAACTTATGCCATGGATAAATTTCATTTCGCAAATAAATAGTTTTCATGGCGTGTTATTTATAGGGAAATACTATTTATGGGACTAAAAATTTTGAATAACATGATAAGCATAACATAATTTACTTAAAATAAGAACTCTCCCATTACACATCAATTACAGAGTATTTAAGAATACTGATGTCAAACAGCGGCATGTATCGGGAACTCCAGACGAACACGCAATCAAAATGGCGTCACTCAATAACAACCTGTTGAGAATAGTTTGCCAATCAAAGGCTGGTAAATTACTTGCCAGCAGGAAAGCCAGCTAATAAGGAATCCTCCGCAGCACTCAGTAGCAAATCAGACGTAACGTCTTTTCCCGGAGCCTCGCGCAGCCAATCAGAGAATGGGTACGCCCACATCAAAGAAACAGCAACTATAATTCGTTTCTGTTTATTTATCTACACAGTGCTTTGGTCATTGTACGCATGGTAATTGGCAACAACAAATCGCCAGTGGAAAATTGTAAGTTACACTGATCCCAAAAAGTTTAGCATATTCCCCGCTGGGATCCGAAGAATGAACTGGCTGGCTTATTATGCTGACATTAACTAATTAGAGAATGTGTAGTCCTTCCTCAAACAAGCGATTTAAAACCGTTGTTACGAGATGTGGCCAGGTCCTTAGCTGAGCAGCCTGCCTAATCACACCTTCACTTATTTATCCAGGACACGGGCCGTGATCGCTGAAATTAGTTACGAAATCGCAAACCATAGAAACTCCCTCGACCGGACAGTAAACATGGACAACGCAGCCGATATAGGACACTGCAGTCCGTGGGCGGGGTATTTAGTCGTCGGGCCATTGGAACGAAAATACCACTTAAGATGGGTGTGTCCAGCCGTCGATTTGCGCCATCTTAATCAGCCTCCGGAAACATGAACAATGTGGGGACTCTCCAATTAGGCTTTACTCAGAACGTGGCTGGTTAAATCTTTATAAAATAAAATAATTTAATATTTCAGTACATTTGTATATCTCCTTCCCCCCCCCGGTTAATATTCAATTATATTTATATACAAATAATATTGCACAACCTTAATGTTAATTAAACCTCTTTTACATCGTGTTCATTACATAACTCTTATCAATAACTTGTTAGGCCCCTACATCCCCGTTAAGGATAAATATCAATGAAATGTCAAAATCATAACATCGTACACAACCACCAATGTCTATTCAGCAACTTAAAACAGCTTCAATTGGGAATTAAACAATTTGCTTCAGGAAATGGTAAATCATCATGTTTTTGGCATACCTCGTCGGATACAAGCGTGTCACAGTAATCGTGAAGTTCCTACGCGTTATTGACGTAGGTCAATGCATCTGAGTAGTAGAAAAAGGAGAGTTCAGCGCCAACGGGCACCTGGCTGCGGAAGAGGGGCGAGCTGGCAGCCATCTTGGATGATGTCAAGCAACAACCTCCTGCTCTGTCATTTTTCGTCAGTGGTGGGTATCTTGAATTTTCCTTCTTTCTCTCCGAAATTTCCCGTTTTTTCTCCTGCTCTATTATTCCACTTGGGCAGTTCACACTCTTGCATTAAAATTCTTTTTCTCGCGCTCTACAATTCCGATTCCTTTTCTCCTGCTCTTTCATTCCGATGTTGATGTGTTTCTCACGCTCTGTCATTCCTTCCTTACATCTGCTCTATCCCTTGGGAAGTATAATCATATTCCTTCCAGTCTCCTTTATATTTATCTCGTGTTTTTTATTTCTCTCGTGCCCTCTCATAACTTCCTGCCTCCCATCTGTTCTATCCCTCGGGGGGTTTTCCGATATTCCTTCCAGTCCTCATTATTTTCTCTCTCGCCCCCCACCAATCTTGATTTTCGCATCCTCCATCACCGCTGCCAGTCGTCTGCTATAGGCGGCTAACATTAATTCCCTCATCCGCCATCATAGTTTGCTAAGCCATCTTTTATTACCCCGCCTCCCACCATCTTTGATTCCCGTACCAGCCACCAGAGTGTGTGAAGTCCTATATTCGGCGGCTAGGTGCGCTGTTATTGGCGAAGCCATTTTGAGCACATTAGTTGGTTCACTCGTGGTACACTCGTCGTCAGCAGGGGCACGCTAGCATCAAGGAGGTGAGTTAAAATGGTGACACTAGGAGTACTGGGAATTTTTTTAGTCGGTAGGTGTTTCGTCTCTTAAAAAACGCAGGAGGCATGCGGGATTATTACGGCACCCTTTGGGTCGATAGTCCTGCATCTTGACCACAAAACCATAGCTACATCTAGGAGAAGAGGATGTGTAACGTCGAATGCATATATATATATATTACAATTCCGACATGTGGGAAAATAAAATAAGGACAGGCCTCAGCATTTTATTTAAAATCGCCATTGCATGGATAGGAGAAGAAATGTAGTAAATACTCGCATCGGACTATGCACTCTCCAGACAATAAACTCATCATCACCGCATAAAAGTTCGCAGGCACCATGTGCGCGCGTGTACATACACAACTTTTGTATGTGTAAAAGTTATAATTTATTTTCCACGCCCGCCAACCGGACTGCTGGCTTGGGGAAAAGGGACGAACTGGGATACTTGCTGGTTTTTTATATTCCTTCTCGATTCGCCTTTGCTAACGATGTTAATTGTAAATATGCCAATATCTCACACATGAATCACCGATACCTGTCTGCTGGCTGCTTATGTGAGGACGGGCTGGCATACTCACGCGTTTACTCATATTTCTTCTGGTCTCTTTTCACCTGGCATCCTGGCAGGGAAGAGTCTCATTCTCTGTCATTCCACATTGATTTTCTCAAATTGTTTGTGGTCTCCTTTCACCTGGTGTCCTGGCGGAGACAAGTATCATGATCTGTCAATTCATGTTCGCAACCTGGAGTGAAGCCTACCCACCGACATTAGCCTAAAGTCGCACAGCGCTCACGCATAAACGTCATAAGGCCACTTATAAGCATAGTTGTTTGTAAATTTCAAACTGTTTATGATACTGCAACGGAATTTATCACCCTCGACGACGTAACGGACAGCACGGTGATGTATGCCTTAAGCACACTTGTTGGCACAGTTGGCTTTAATTTAGGAACCATTTAAAATACAGCCACCAAATCACAACATAGGTATCACCCTCGACGACGAAAAGGGCCATTGGGCAAGTATGTCCGAAGCGCACCTATAAGTATAGTTCACTGTAATTTCCAAACTGTTTATGATACAGCCACCAAATTCAAAACATAGGTACCACCACCAACAATGAAAAGGACTGCAAGGGCTAGTATGGCCTAAGCTCACTTACAAGCATAAAGAGCTGTAATTTCCGAACCGTTTAAGAATAAACCACTAAATTCATAACATAGGCATTACTCCCGACGATGAAAAGGACAGCAGGGTCAAGTAAGGACTGGGCACACTTATAATCATAGTTGGTTGTTAATTCCGAACTGTTTAAGGTGTAGTAACCAAATAAATAACATAGGTATCACCCCCAACAACGAAAAGGGCCGCTAGTACAAGAATGACTTAGACCACTTCTAGGCATAGGTGGTTGTAATTTCCAAACTGTTTAAAATACAGTTACCAAATTCATTACATAGGCATCCCCCAACGACGAAAAAAGCCTCAGTGCAAGTATGCCGTAAGTCCTCCAAATAGCATTGTTGGCAGTAATTACTGAGCAATTTAAGTTACAGCCACCAAATTCATAACATGGGTATAACACCCTACTATGAATAGTGCTACAAGGTCAAGTATGCCATAAGCTTACCTATAAGCATAGTTGTCTGTAATTTCCGAACCATTTTGAATACAGGCACCAAAGTCGTAATATAGGTATCACTCCCGACGAAGAAAAGGGCCGCTGGGTCAAGTACACCCTAAGCCTACTTATAAGCAAAACTGGCCGTAATTTCTGAGCCACCTAATTCATAACATAATCATCACCTCCAACTACGCATAGGGCTGCAGTGTTAAGCACGTACTAAATCCGCTTATAAGCATAGTTGGATTAATTTCCGAACTGTTTAAGATATAGTCGTCAACCATTTCCAGTACACCGAAGCTATAGTCGTTAAATCCATTACATAGACATCGGTGCGATAAAGAACAGGATAGTGGTGTCAAGTACGTCCTAAGCCCTTGTATAAGCATAATTGGCTACCATTTCCCACTCAATGAAGCTATAGTCACCAAATTCATAATAAAGGCATCACTTCAGACAACTAAAAGGACCGTTGGGTCAAGTACTCCTTAGCCCTTCGTATGAGTAAAGTTGACTGCCATTCCCCACCCACAGAAGCCTATAGTCACCAAATTAATCTCATAGGCATCACCTCCAATGACAAACTTGATGTAGGGACAAGGACACTTTAAGACCTCTAATAAGCATAGTTGGCCGACATTTCCCTCCCACCGAAGATATGACCTCCAAATTAATATCACAGACATCANAAGCCCTCTAATAAGCATAGTTGGCCGACATTTCCCTCCCACCGAAGATATGACCTCCAAATTAATATCACAGACATCACTTCCGACTGCAATCAAGGAGATGAGGACAATTAAGCCTTAAGCCCTGTAATTAACATAGTTGGTCAGCATTCCAAAACCTTTGAAGTTCGGGAATATGCAAGAACCGCCCACAGATGTAAAAAAATTAAGATATACATACAAGTGCGTTGTAAATTTTATGTTGCATGTAGGAGTGTAGGGTCTGAAATACTGACTACTTTCATGTTGGCGTACATAACAGCTTCTACTAAACTTAGTTCCATAGTAGTAACATTGATTCAGTAGTGCTTGCAACGACTCTTCAGTAGACTGACAGACAGAGACACGTTGAATTATATAATATGTATAGATGTTGTTTTGTGGCAAGTAAAGGAACACGGTCTTTACAAGTCACATAATGTATATCGCACTTGATGCTTTGTAGTCATTTTAGAGGTAGGTCCTTGCGATTATTCGTTCTTTCTCATGTTGGCATGCATTCTAGCTTTTTACTAAACTTCTTGGAGTGATGGCAGCACTGATATCACCATTATGGACGGTTGCTCCGTTGGTTATTTTTTTATATATTGTGACTCGGTATGTCATCATGCTCGTTATGTACTTTCATAAATGCCAGTCCTTTATTGTATGTTACGTGAATGATTTTTCATGTACAGGGCAGTTTGATATCTGTACACTCGGTTTCCCTGACACTCGTATTAGGCTGATGGTTTATAATTATATTAACGCGTACATTGTTTAATGTAATGAGCGACTATGTATGTCTTGTTATAGCTACTATTCTATACACCTTTATTTTTTCGTTATATGACTGGTTGTAGGGATCACCTTTTCTTACATTGTCTCGGGTCACCAGCCTTTGTATCGCAAAGACAGTGTTCGTTTATAATACTATATATGTATTTAACCATTACCCACAACTATGTACATCATGTATGTAGCACATTAGTAAAAGTCTTGCTTTTTCGCATATAGCTGTTTGTTTTATGTTACCTGTTTATTTATGTTTATATTTTTACACCTATTTGTAATGTCTGGATNTTCGCATATAGCTGTTTGTTTTATGTTACCTGTTTATTTATGTTTATATTTTTACACCTATTTGTAATGTCTGGATGTTTGTGGGCAAAATGAGGCTAGTTGTCGCTGAGGGGGATCCATTTTGGTAGACACTTGTGGTAGCAGACAGCAAGGGGGTCTGTGGGCGATTGTTGAGTGCATGCAGGCCGATGGGTATGTGTGTGCTATTTCAGACCATACACTCCTACAGGCAATGTTAATTTTTCATTGCAAGTATATGTATAACTTTATTTTATGTAGATGCGTGGATGGTTGTTACACATTCCCGAACTTCAAAGGTTTAGAAGTGCAGACCAACTATGCTTATAATACAGATTAGGGACTACTTGTCCTTATCTCCTTGATTGCATTCGGAAGTGATGTGTATGATATGAATTTGGTGGTCGTAGCTTCAGTGGGAAGGAAATGTCGGCCAACTATGCTTATGAGACGGCTTAAAGGGTACTTGTCCTTACACCATGTTTGTCATTGGATGTAATGCCTATGATATTATTTTTGTGATTATAGCTTCTGTGGGTGGGGAATGGTATCCAACTATATTTATACGAAATACTAAGGTGTACTTGATCCAGCGGTCCTTTTAGTTGCCAGAAGTGATGCCTATATTATGAATTTGGTGACTATAGCTTCATTGAGTGGGAAATGGTAGCCAATTATGCTTATACGAGGGCTTAGGACGTACTTGAAACCATCGTGCTGTTCGTTGTTGGCAGCAATGTCTATGCAATTGATTTAAAGACTTAAATTCGGCGTACGGGAAATGGTTGTCGTAAATAATTAAAAGATAGCTAAAGTTAACTTGACCCTACCAAACTGTTCTTCAACAGAGGTGATGTTTATGAAATTAATTTGGTGCCAATAACTTCGGTGGGAAGGAAATGGTAAACCACTATATATGTAAGTGGGCTTAGGGTGTACTTGATCTTGCGTCCCAGTTCATCGTCGGAGGCGATGTTTATGTTATGAATTTGTTTACTCTATCTTAAATGGTTCGGAAATTACAGCCAACTATGCGAATAGATGGGCTTAGGGCAAAATTGACTGTGCGGACCTTTTGGTTGCCGATGGTGATACCTATAAGCAAGCGTACAGCATTTCGGCCATACTTTTATTATTTTTACGTAGCACTCTTATCCTTCCGGCCATACCGCGCTATGGCCGCCCAGTCGGCAGGGAAGAGGGATCACGCCCTCTCAACAAAGGTGTCCCAGCTATTCACCTGAGGTAACCAAGCCCGAAGCCCCGACTTGATACACAAGCTCCACCGGGAGCACTCTCCCATAAGACCTGAGATCCTTGTACTCAGATTATAAAGAGTGTGGTATGGCCAGAGCACTATTAGGATCCCTAATGTCTTCCCAGGACACTACAGAGCAGGTGCCTGCTCACTACTTGGTCTTTCTTTAAGAGGGGAATCTCTCCAGACCTTCTCCAGCATACCCAGTTAACCACTATTGATGGAACACCAGAGAGAACCTCTGATGGGGCAATCCGATCAGCCCGTGCTCCCACTTATTTGCCATGGCCCTAGTGGCTTTACTCATGTCCGACCGCTCCGCCGACCACACCACCGGCAGACAGTGTGGGGTGCAACTCTGCCCAGGCGGTTTCCGTCATTATTAAAATCTTCAGGCCCTTTCCCATGGGTACCCGCAGGTCCCACAGGTCCAGAGTTTCCCCTGTTTTCATCTTCGTCTACCGATAATACCCATACACCAGCAGCACAGTCAGCGAGCTGTCATCGGACATTTGTCCTTTACCATACATGAGAATTTCTTCACACAGGAAATCCCTGTCTTGGGACCCAACCGCCTGAATGCCAAGTGGTACAACACTCCGCCAAGTGGTCGGGCCTAGTTACTTACCATCGGCCCAAGCCATCACGGCACATACCCCTTACCAGCCACGAGGAAACTGGTTCCCATAGGGAGACGGGCGGCGGAGCCCAATTTGCAAAAACAGGGGAGACACTGGTAGCCTTGGGTTGCCATGAGTAGAGAGAGGCTATAAGAGATGCATCATCCACCCTTTCTAGAGCCGGTGCGGTGAAGGGCTTGGTTACTATAGCATAGTACTGCCACACCACCTGAAACACCCAACCACCTTCCTCACACAGGAGTCACCGACCCGTATCCTCCAGTGATGTGTTCTGTACTTTGTACGGTGATTGCGTTCGCCAGATCTCCTCCTCCATGCCTGATCCAAATTGGTATTATGGAGACAACTTTTAGAGCTTATTAATGAAGAGCACACATCAGGACTTAAACTTCATCAGACTTCTTTAAACTGCCACTTACAGACTTATACTATCACACCAGGTGTATGGTGTGTGTGCACTCTTCCAAACCATTGCAGAACCATGACATTTTGAGCTTTAACTGAGCTCTTAATTGGCAGCAGTTGAATGCTACCAATAGAAAGAGATTACGCCCTTTCCAATCGCAGTGGGTGGATGTTCTCCACCCAATGTTGGTTCCACCTCACCTGTCAACGACATTGTGCAGAGTTGAATCTGCACATGCCACCGTGATGGGACCGATAACTATCCACCTCTACGAAACCGCTTCATAAACGAGTCCTATTACTAGGCGGACCAAACCAGCGACCCTTCTTGAATGAGCACCAACCCTTTGAAACTGGCACATGAGGCGAGCCAGCACGCTTGCGTTCCATGGCAGCTACTAGTGACTCCTCAGAACCACAGGGCCAGCCCACCAGGCAAGTACCCACCTCCAGATCTCCTTACAAGCAGAAGGTTCAACTACTACAACCCAGAGTCTGACCCGCGATCAGCACAGCCAAAGCTGGGGCTTCACACTGATCCCCTGGGTACCCACAATTTTCAGCCATGCACACTGAGTTAAGTATGAATTTGGGGGATGTATCTTAAACAGTTTGGAAATTACAGCCGACCATGCTAATGAGAAATATAGGGCATACTTGACCCCACTGCCATTTTTTTTTGCTGGGGATACCTATGTTATGAATTTGGTGGCTGTATCTTAAACTGTTCGGAAATAACAGCGAACTATACTTATAAGTGGGTTTTGGACATACTTGATGCGTGCATGCATTGCATCACTTGGCTAGCATTCGTGGGCCGGCTTAGCTCCAGGTCATGCAAGTGGAATTACAGAGCATGAGACTCATCCCTGCCAGGATGCCAGGTGAAAGGAAATCAGAAAGAATATGAGAAAACAAATACGGAATGACAGAGAATGAGACTCGTCTCTGCCATGATGCCCGGTGAAAGGAGACAAGTAGAAATTAGAGAAAACCAAGGTGGAATTACAGAGCATGAGACTCGTTCCCACCAGGACGCCAGGCGAAAGGAGACCAGAAGGAAAATGAGCAAAATAAGGTGGAGCGACAGTGCATGAGGCTTGTCTCCACCAGGATGCCAGGTCGATGGAGACCAGAAGGAAAATGAGAAAATATGCTAGTGTGCCAGCCCATCCGCACATAAGCAGCCAGCAGACAGGTATCGGTGATGAGATGTGAAATATTGGCATATTCACAATTGCCATCATTAGTATAGACAAATCCAGAAGGAATATGAGAAAACCAGCGAGTATGCCAGCTCGTTCCCTCATCCCCAGCCAGCAAGGTGGGTGGTGAGAGAATTAAAGTATCACTTTTACACATATTAGAGTTGTGTACATATGCGCGTGCATGAAGCTTTCAGTCTTTCATGCGATGGTTATGAGTTTATTGTCTGGAGAGTGTGTTGACCGATGCGAGAATTAACTGTATTTATTCTCCTCACCATGCAATGGCGATTTCATATATACAATGCCAAGGCCTGTCCACATTGTTTTTTCCCACTTATCGGGGTGGTAATTACTATATATACATATTTGATGTTACATATCCTCTTCTCCTAGATGTCGCAATTGTCTTGTGGCCAACATGCATGACTGTCAATAAAAGGGGTCCCGTAATAATCCCGCATGCCTCCTGCATTTTTTTGTGCTCCCAACTACCTGCCGACTAAAAAAATTACCCGCATTCCTGGCATTGCCATTTGAACCTACTTCCCCGATGCTAGGGCGCCCCTGCTGGTGACTGGTGAACCACGAGTGAACCAATTCACATGCACAAAATGGCCTCGCCGGTAACAGCTACCCTAGCCAACAATTGTAGAACTTCACACAATCTGGTGGCGGGCGCGGGAAGCAATGATGGTGGCGGATGCGGGAATAAAATATGGCTTAGCAGACTCTGACACGGGTGCAGGAATTTATTATGGCCGCCTACAGCAGACGACTGGTGGTGGTGATGGAGGACGCAAAAAGAAAGAGAGGGGTGCTGGCTAGAGAGAGAAAATAACGAAGACTGAAAGGCAAATGGAAAAACCTCCTTATATATAGACTGGATAGGAGGCAGAAAGGAATGAGAGGGCACTAGAGAAATAAAAAAAAAAACGAGATAAATATAAAAGAGACCAGAAGGAGTTTGGGAAACCTCCCGAGGAATTGAACATGCATGAGGAAGGAATGGCAGAGCGCGAGAAACACATTAATATCGCAATGAAAGAGCGGGGAAAAAAGGAGTCGGCATGCAAGAGCGGCAGAAGAATAATTGGAATGCAAGAGCCTGAAGTGCCGACGTGGAATGATAGAGCGGAAAGAAAAAAAGTGGAATTCCAGAGGGGAAAAAGGGAAATTCCGGAGGTAAAAAGGGGAAATCCTAGATGGCCACCACTGACGAGGAATGGCAGAGCAAAATATTGTTGCGTAACATCATCCGAGATGGCTGCCAGCTCAACCCCTTGATTTCATCCAGGTGCCAGTTGGTGCTGAACTCTCCTATTCCTACTACTCATCTGATAAGACCGTTTTTGTGATTTTAAAATGAATGAGTTTCCTTTAGTTACGTGGTTAATGCCTTTTGTTTGTTTCATACAGGGATGTTGTAAATTAATATTGTGTATTTTCCACTTAATGTGATATCAGGAGCACAATATGAAGTGCAACCTACTTTTATTCAATATAACATTCTTGATTCTGATATATGCTATACTTTTTGTTTGCAGTATATTTACAGTAAAATTAAGTAATTTTATATATAACAAAATTACCTGCTTTCATTAACATATAGCTGCAAATATTTTTGTTTTGGTAGAAAAAGGTATAGTAGTATCATATGTGTAAAATATGCCTCCGCAGAAATAATTTTCAAAAAGAGTAATTTTCGGTAGAGCATCGCATAAAATATCAAGTTTACTTATAAAAATAACATTTTCGAGGCATCGCCGTCCAAAACTTATTTTCATTGCAGTGGTGTTCTTGAGATTACATTTTATAGATATAACTACCATATCTCCGGTACNCATTTTATAGATATAACTACCATATCTCCGGTACCACTAAATTGATTTAACTCAATCTTGTTTGCGCTGACTTACACAATTATTTTGTACATAATATTATAGTGTAGAATTTGATGAAAATCGTTTCAGAAGTTACTCAAACATGACCAATAGTTTAAATTTCAAACGATATTTACCACCATACTACAGCGAGAAGTTATGAGTTTGTGTATTTAATGCACACAAGAACTGCTAATATGTCAAGTTGGATTCAAATACCTTTNCAGCGAGAAGTTATGAGTTTGTGTATTTAATGCACACAAGAACTGCTAATATGTCAAGTTGGATTCAAATACCTTTAAATTGTTCCATATATACGATACGTAACAGGTGTGGTTAAAAAAGCAGCTATTTAGAAAATAGGTAAATCTTTCATTTTTAATTACATGCATTATGCTGTCTGTATCAGTACTTGTAGTAACTATGCGTCAATTCGTTGAGAATAATTTCGGTTGTTCCTGAAATAAGATTTGGCGATACTTTACGAAATGATGGACAAAAATCTACGAATAAATGAATTTAATTATAATCTGTAAAGTGTCAGCATACAAAGTTTCATTGAAATATATCTATTTTTTTAGGTAGACATGATGTTCCAAGAGAAAATTTTTATATGGAAACCATTTGAAAGAAAGGGTCTTATATACTTAAAGCAGATAAACGGTCACCTACAATATCACTGCTCATATTTACAATTGGTTTTTCAGTTGAGAAATTTCTAAGATATTATGTGAGAGTTTTGGTTTTTAGATAGTGCTATCTCGCAAAATGGCAGACAAAAATTGATTCNAATTTCTAAGATATTATGTGAGAGTTTTGGTTTTTAGATAGTGCTATCTCGCAAAATGGCAGACAAAAATTGATTCATGTAAAAAATGCTCGTAAAGATTATTCCTAGCAAAAAATTGGTACAATTGTTCGGTTTATATGACACGTTAATATAAAATACATGTTTATTCGGCCGCCATTTGTTAAATTAGTGCCTGGTTGACCAATTTCATCTATGTTTATCGTGGGTTTCTGTATGTTTACTTGTAGGTCAAATTTGGCTTCACTCGATGAGTGGTTCCCGANTCATCTATGTTTATCGTGGGTTTCTGTATGTTTACTTGTAGGTCAAATTTGGCTTCACTCGATGAGTGGTTCCCGAGGTATGACGTAATAGTTATTTTCATCTATTTATCTTCCAAAATAGCAGGAGAAGAGACTGCGAATAAGCGTATTTTTTTCATGGTAATATACATTGACGCTACGCCACTAAGGAAGACAGGGTGACTTATAGCGTCGTAGTTATGTCCTTCCGGCATATACTATATGATGCCTGAAGGTTAAGGGGTTTGCAATAATGTAGTCGGTTGCTGTTTCATTTTGAAGGACGAATATATTGTCTGGAGTTTACACAAGAACTACATACATCAGCACTTCCGAGGTGTGGTACCTAATTTGACTACTCGTATTAACTGGGCGACTTCGTGGTTGAGTGGGGCTTCTCTGGGCGCCGATTTTTATACTTAACTCAGCGGTGAGTGTTG
>NQII01000819.1:532845-550361 GCA_002778355.1 Clitarchus hookeri | reverse complement strand
CTCTCTAAGTCTCTACCCTGGTTATGCAGGGGGTGGTTGTGGGCCAGTATCGCTCTAATATTCCTAAACCGTCACACGTCAATATCTACGGTAAAATGTTTGGTTAGAACAAGTATGATGGTTCGGTGGGTATGGCATTCTAAAGTAAAATATTTTTATGGTCGCCGTTTTGAAAATAAGAGAATGATGCCTAAATATTTAATTTTAGATAGGCATTATAACACTACATGCGTGTCTTATTTGACGGGAATCGGTTTTGAATAATTTCTAAAAATGAAATAAAAATTTATTTTTATTGCTACTAAGTTCCTAAATGACCATGTATATGAATTCTGACAAAAAATATTTAGCCATATGTCCGCAATTTAAAAATTCATGCCCGATATACTAAAATAATATATTATTAAGGGAATTATTATATGACTACTTGCATACCAGATTTGGCAGTACTAGGTTGAGCTGTTCTTGAGATATTACGTAAGAGTATATTTCTTGAGTGGATGCAAACATCCAAAATGGCAAACAAATGAGGATACAAGATTCTGAATCTATTGCTGATCGTATATTGTTTTAATTGGAAGAGTGGTTTCTGAGGAATTGGACAGTAACCAAAAAAATAATTAGCTGCCATTGCTGAAATAATTATCCCACGTGGTTGAAAATTATACAGTTGGGGTATTCTAATTAAGTACTGTATATTTACAAAGATTGGCTATGTTCAATGGGCAGTTTCAGAAGTGTTTATGTGGCATACACACACACGGACACAAACATGCAAGAATGCTAAAGCAGGGTTCTGGCATTTGAAAGTCATTGGTATTGTTTAGTTGCGCAAAATACAGGCAACGGCAAGGCAGCGGCAGGCATCAGAACTACTCAAAACAGTCCAGAGGACAATGAGTCGACGGCAATGTGCTCATTTTTACTATTAGACACTGTTCCACCGCAGTGATAAATTTACTTTCATTAGTTTCAGTGACGTCATTTTCACTGACTTATTGCCGTCTAAATGTCGTCAATAGCTTGCCAAGCATTATTGAAATGATGCTGGACATTAATCACGTAATTCCGGTATACTGTCACCAGAGTCAGTTTAAAAACATTTTGGACATCGTCTTCCAGATGAGATTTCTGATGCGAGAATTCTTTTCTTGCACAGGAGCCACACTGTTTTCGCCAACGCAGAGGCGGCGTGTAGAAGCGTGTTAGATGCNTGATAGATGTAGCGGCGGAACGAACAGGCAATAGCAGTGTTTCGAAATGGCGGGGAGTGCTGATGGAATTCGCCCGGAGCGCTTTTATTACAGGCACGGTATTAAATCAATAGCGTTCCTCTACCTACAGGTGTTATAAGATCTGCATTCCCAGATTACATCTCCGATGGACCGTTTGGTGATTTGCATTCGGAGTAGTGTACTGGAACGCACGTCCTTTGTTTTTTTTACAACTGGCGCAATCCAAATGCGTCGACGCCGCGGCCCTGCTAATTAATATTCTCGCCCGAGGATGAGTTATACGCCGCACATAAAGCGAGAACACCACGCCAAGGCACCGAGCCAGTAATGATCTCTTCATCAGCTGTGGCCAACAGTCTAGGGGTGGACAAACACTCCGAGCCATCGAGTTTCTAATCAAATAGCGGGTTGATGAGGAGGGAGAGGGGAATAACGGTTTAAGTTATCTGGTTATTTAAATTTAATATTAATATTGTAGTTATAAGTACGGCCGCCATAGTGGTTATTCACTGCATCATTACTGCTGAAGCTCCTAGGTCGATATTTCCGCCGGAGATTATCGTTTCCGAAATTGACGAAGATTTCTCAAGGTACGGTTGTTTCCCCTTCCATTCTCATTCCACCGATCTTCCACCCTGGGAATGGCAGCTGGCTCGTAATAGCATCACCCTCTTCTCATACCTGAAGATCGGCAATGCGTTATTTTGCTACCACAAATTCACATACTGAAGAGATACAGTAGTCTGGATTAACAGTATTCTTCTGTGCAAGATCGATAGTGTGTTATTTTTCAATCACAATCAGCATTTTGAAGAGGCGTAGTCTGGGTAAACAATATTCGACTCTGCAATATCTGCAGTGCGTTATTTTAAAATCACAAAACAAAATATTGAAGAGATGTATTATAGGTAAAAGACACTCGTCTCTACAAGAGTAGCGTCGTAACGAAGGTCACTGCTATGTAAACACAGCTTCTCCTTTTTCTGGGCCAGGAGGGGGCAAGTAACACTCTTGATACAATCAGAATCCTGGGTTCTCTAAGGGCGATGCCGACAGTACAATAAAATGCATCGTATCCCTGACAGCTAAAAATTTACTTGGGTTAAGATTTTCAATGGGTTTGGTATTCTTACTATACAAAATGACCAAATTGCTTTTGTTTGTTAAGTATATTATTAATAATTGTCCTATACATTCTTTTTATATTCATATCATGTTTATTTAACGTTAATATAAGAATTTTTATGCTGAATTATACTGAGTCAAGTGTTAGCTCTATGAAGTAAGTCAGATATGGCCCTTATATATTTTTTTTCTCTGTGAATAATGGTAATAATATTGTTGAATTATATCACCTAAGACTGGTGGACGGTTATCCCATCATGATTCATACAAGTATATGCCCTGAATTAAAACACTATCCTTTTCCTGGTAAAAATTCCGTGACAAAATCCTGTGCAGTCACGCAAGTTGTACAAGTATTCAATTACCATAACACCACATAACGGCATCAGCATAATTTGGATTTTACTTTGTTGCAAAACTTTAAAATTGCGTTTGCAATACAAAAATTAGTTTATTTTATTTTATTCGTAGTTTTTTTTTTGGAAGTTTTTGCTCGTTAATACGTGAACTGTTGGTGTACAAGTTATTCGAAATGTTTTATTGCATTTTGCTAGCTCAAACTAAATAAACTGGAAAAAGGCTGCCGACAAACAAACTACAGTGTTCGCCAGCTTAGTTGGCGGGCTGTGAGCGAGCATAGTGTCGTATTACTTCTGTGTAATAATATTTACATTAACAGTCAGAATTACTGCTGAAATTGGGACTTATGTTTTCAATTTATCATTTATGGGTGTACTAATGGTCTGTGTCATTGTTCGAATTCCTAGACTTTTACTCTCCCCTCAACAGTCACCACCCTCCAACTAATACCCACAGTCAGCCTGTACAATGGGTGGGGTGTTACGTGATAGGGGCGAAATGATCAATAGGAAATCTGGAGAGGTGAACAAAACTGTAGTTCCCGGAGAAAACCTTCGTGCTACAGCAGCCTTCACCACATTTTCCAGATAGAAATATAGAAATCCAAGGGCAAAAATTTCCGTCAACGGGGGCTAGGGATTGAACCGCAGAATCAGCTGCCAATAGGTCTTACTGAAAACATACGTTTTTGCTTTGTATCCACCGTTTTATAATACAGTTATGTTCCTCTTGGTCTCTTCTAATTGGGAATTTTACGGCACTTATGAGATACACATAAAATTCCTGCTAGAAAAATTGTCCGTCCCTAGGATTGAACCACTGACATAGTGTGTGTGAGGTCAATGCTGATACACTAAGCAAATTTGAGTTCTATTGTGAGATTGGTAAGTATATTATAAATATTGTATTAAAACCCGCTGCTACTTAATTCATGCACCAAGTATTTTCAGGTACCTTTTTTTTTAATTTCATCACTTTTGTATTGGGGTAGTTAGGTACGGTTTCTCAATAGAGTAACATTGAAATTTAACATTTGTTCCATACGTTATCACATAATTTTTACTTTTCTAACTAATCATATGCTGGTTAGTCAAAGAATATATATCTACTTATGAGAATTCTTTGAGTACTTACAAGCTTATATTTTTAATCTAAAACTTTATTAATTCAGTTGGAATCATTCCAAAAAGTGGTTAAAAATAATAGTGAGTGAATGATCATTTTTAACTCTCGCAATGGGATCTATGAGCCTAACAGGGTTCCTCGCAAATGGTCAAATGGTTTTGTAACTATGTCATTATTTAAGGCCACCACTTTAAAAAGGAGAAAAGTGTGTTTGATACACTAAAATCACATATATTAGTCTACATACATATAGAGTATATTATATATACACATGCATACAGAGAGAGAGAGAGAGAGAGAGAGAGAGAGAGAGATGGCGAAATTTTGTTACCATGTTAGAACTTATATGACAAATTTAGCAATTAAATAGAGATGACGTAATAATTGTATTTTTAGTTAGAGCTATTTGTGAAAATATAAGTCGAATGAATAAACGAGTCTTTTAATTTCATTCTGGCAGTGTTCATTGTCAACTTATCAATTTTTATTCACATAAGTTCAATCGTAACAAGGTATCCAACAGTTTTCAATGCTGTTATTTATAAAATGAACATCCAGTAAGGTCGAAAAGTTTAAAAGTGGCGTGTCCTTACTGAGTACTATAAGTGTGCCGACATTGGAGAAAATTAATGCACAGATACAAAAGTTTTTGGGGGACACTCAAATTCTTAAACAGAAGCACGAACACAAACAAATAGGAATGTGATATCATACGAATAGTTTTCCCTCAAGAAGTAATGTATATGACATTAAACATAAAGAATCAAGTAAGAGATCACAGTTGATCAGGTAGAAATGGTATTTTATTGATTTATAATCGATTTTGAGTGAGGTGGTCATGATTGTGCATGACAGTAGATAGTTATTATGTGTAACTTTCCCGAGAATTGGGTGAAAATGCCGACTAAGTGATTACTGTTGAATAAGTAACAATTGTATTTTACTGTATGATGGCCCATCTTTAGTGTGGGATCGATACATTTATAATTGTGTACTGAAAAGTTTGCACTTCTACTTTCATAAAATTAAGCGATTTGCTCTCCTGACCAATTGCGTCGTGATGGCCGTGAGAGATGTCACATTTCTACAAAATATTATTAAATCGTTTCCCAATTGAACAGCGAGTGTCTAGACATATATATGCAAAACACGCAAGATTGTCAAACAAAAGTCAAACGAAAGTACAATGAAGTTGCAAATTATCGTTGACAGTCCAACTCGGATGGTTCACGTCCAAACCCAACTACGTGAAAACAATTTTTTTTTTTGCCAAAATCACGCAGTGGGCACATGATCACATTTTAAAACTGCAGACGAGCATAACGGGGCAAACAGACGTACATACAGATTGATTTTCCCATGATTTCATAAGCTTACCTTTCCGAAGGAAGTAGGTTACAAGGAAACATAAGGAAAGACGCCGAGCTTGTGCGCACACTACTATGATCGGTTTACCGGCACGCAGATTGCAGGACGCATCTTCCACGCGACTTCGAAGGGATGAGTCGTTATAGATTGTGGTCGGGGATCGCGTTGCGTCAAGCGACACGACCCCAAGGCGCAGGTTTCTGCGGGCGAGACGTCGGAGAGCGGCGTCCGGCGACAGCATTAAACTGGGCGTATTACGGCGGGAGAGAAAGAAACTCCTCGTATCGCTCCGGGCAGAATCGTGCACGTGCGAAGAAAAGCAGCCGGTAATTTAGTGGACACATTAACCTCTTTCTATAATTCAGTGCTAATCCCGCCAACAGTTTTTTTTTTCAGTCCTGCGCGGGGTTATATCCGCGCATGCGCGCGCTAGCACAATGCGAATAAAAGTGTTGACGTGAATCCGAGGGGAAGGCTTTTTTTTCCTTAGTCCATACTTACGCAACTCCAAGCAGGGGCTCCCTGAGCGCTAGGCTTTAGGCGCGCGGCCTCTGTCCGCGGATTTGTGTCGCTTTGGTCTTGTAATCGTCCGAGTTACTGCGGCCGGTGCAGGCGGGCGTATTTCAAGCCGGTGTTTAGACACGCTCAGTCCTTCCGCACACACGCTGCTCGCTCGCGCGTCGGAGGTCGTTTAGCGCCGATCACGACCCGAGGCCACACTTTTTTCTCCTACTACCGCGCCAACGCACCAAACTTAAAATCATTGTATTCCACGGAATCTTATAAAAAAACTCAGTGAATTGAAAACTTACAAGTCTCGAATATTACATAAAATGTATTAAAAGACAATACACAACAGTTTACTTTTTTTTTCGTGTGACAAACCGAACGCAGTACTCTATACCAAAGCACTTGTATACAATACAAGCTGCAGTGGCGATCCTAGCGGTGCAGTGTAACGTCACAACATAATTGGTAAAACAATATTTAGCCAGGCCAACGTTTGAAATTAAAATATCTTATAATCAATATACACGTTTCAATGCCCCTCAAGCCGTTAATCACGCCACGCCGCATGAAGGCTCTAACTTGAAGTACCACACATTTTTCAGTTAAGGAAAGAAACGTGTACGACTATTATATGCTACACGAATTTAAGACCCAATGAGAGAGAAAGAGAAATGTAAAAGGTTAACTTGAAGTTTCTAAAGCTATTTGTTCAATAAAAATCTGATAATATGTTTTGAATTAGAATTTCTGTCAGAACTGGGGCCCTAAAAATTAAGTTCCGAAACTCTATTTAGGATAATTATAAATTTTTACCTAGACATACCGAATTATTTCCATGAAATATCCTCATGATGGAAATATACCGTATTTTTTTAATACAATTTATTAATTGTACTTAAAAATAAAATTATTTTATAGTACAATATTNATGGAAATATACCGTATTTTTTTAATACAATTTATTAATTGTACTTAAAAATAAAATTATTTTATAGTACAATATTCTTTTACTATACTACCTACTACAGTGCATTTTTAAGTGCCATATTACCATTTATATAGAGAGGAAAGACATATTAANCTTTTACTATACTACCTACTACAGTGCATTTTTAAGTGCCATATTACCATTTATATAGAGAGGAAAGACATATTAAAATAAATCCCAAATAAAATTGTTTATAAAATGTATTTTATTACAGAGCTGTCTTATCTGGGGTTCGTTATCTTAGTTAACTACAAGCGTGTTAGTTTTCAAACTATGGCGTCTTAAAATTTATTTCAATAACCACATTATTTTTATACGTAAAAACTAACCCCGCACAAATGTGGCGCTATCAAAGAAGGGAATTCAGGTTTAAAATTTTAAATGCTTAGGTAACGAAAGTTTTCTGCAGCTGTACATTTGTGGTAAAATATTTTTTTTTCCTCCTGGGTGTTATATTCCTTTTTCTTATTTAAATTTAACGCCACTCTTTCTTAAACGAACGCGAAGTAAAGCTGCGTATGCGTCGTTTTAAATTAGGATTTGTGCCTCGAAGCGTTACGTATGGTTCTGGAGAAAGGACTAACGCCCTGCGAGTCGATGTCGTTAGCTAACGAGACTTATTTACTGCCGCGATGATAATTGGCTTCACCTCAAGCTGGGGAGGAAAGCCGCTTGCCATGGAAATGACAAAGGCAGAGTCGAAAACTGGCTTCCGTGGGATTGCGTCAACCTGCTCTTTTGTCGCCTCCTTGGCGCTAAAGAGGAATTCTGACAAACCTCTAAACACTTCGGCGATCCTTTTTCTTCTTCTAATTAACGAGTTTCTCTTTCGCTGTGGTGCTGCGACAATATCCGCGTGAGACAGCTCATATCCTTGCTTCCCGGCGATATCCTTGCTTTGCGGTCACCTAAGCTTTAACTTTAGACAAAAGCTTCCCGGGTTCGAATCCCGTTTAAATCCATGCATGTGTTAGTGGTTTTCAGTTTGTATACCTCTCTCCAGTAAGTCCAGTTAGTTTTCAGGGATGTCTGCCGGTTTTTAATGTATGAGAGCCTTAGTGAAAAGTGGTGGAAGCATCAGGATATTTCCATTTTGTCAACGGGAAGAAAAAAGAAAATATATCGGCAACCGAGTCGTTATATCATAAACAACCGTTCTGGTGTTCAAGCTTCGTTGAACTCTACATCTCTTAAAATATGTATGTGTGAATGCTGTCGCCTTATATATATATGCTCGGTTTTTCAACTGGGCTACCTGTATCACAAATTACGTTCTCTTATTAAAAAACTCTTTAGTAGGATTTTTGAAACTACACTTTAACAAACAATTAGGGTGGCATTTATTCCACACAATAATGAGGCTTTTTGCAACTATAATATCTTTCACACTCAAAAAAGTAAAAATAAAATAAAATTATATTTAAAAAATATAACAGTAAAACAGTGCCTTGACTAGCATTACTAGAAAAAAACGGTTTAAGACCCCCTGTTTTTGTGCAATTTTGTTAACGCCTGCCAGCGTCTTTTAAAAGGCTCTATAGAGACGGTGTTAACATCGCTTGTACTGTGTGTTCACCAATTTTATCTTAACGCATTTGATGATTTGACAAACTGTGGGACCAGCCGGCAGTTGTGTGATACTTATATAGATTCTTGCTTGCCTAATGAAAGGTTGCGAGTTCGTGTTTAAAATAGGACATCGCTTTACGTTATTTCTGAAAAATNGATTCTTGCTTGCCTAATGAAAGGTTGCGAGTTCGTGTTTAAAATAGGACATCGCTTTACGTTATTTCTGAAAAATTAAAAGCGCTATATTAAGAGTTTTGTTGGCACGGTAGCGCCCTCAAGAATTGCAGTGAGGAATCACCATTACATTAATTATTTATCTTGTAGGATATCGTTTGAAAAAAAAATATGATTCTAGTTTGGAGCCGTTTACTCTACTCGGCAATAGGGACACTAAAAACGAACTACTAAAGTTGAATTACGGAATAATGTAATCTAGTGTAACGTTGTGTCACAAATTATAAAAAAAAAGAGAACAGAGGAAATGTATGCTAAGATATTTCCGAAAGAACAACGAAGGATGCCTTAAACAAATGAAATACGTTATAGTGGCAACGTTTCTTATAACTTTTAAAATTCAATGCAGTTAGTAACAGGAAAATTCATGAATTCCTTTTACGAAAAGCTAGGCAGCTTCAAGGTACGTCTTAAGTGTAGAGCCTATTTATTAAAATTTTTGGAGCAGAAATATGTTCAAAATGTTTGAAATGCCCTTTTAAATTAGTTTAATTTCGTCCTTTATATTGTCTTATAGCGTTTGTTACTTGTGTTAAAGTTAAACTGTATGTTATTGTGTATGTATGTTACTTGTGTGTGGGTTACAAACCGCCAAAATGTTATTGTGTACCATTTCCCTGAATGAACATTGTTGTTCGTGGGAAATCGCATTAAATCTATAACTAAATAAAAAATACATGTTGCGATTAGCTCTTCGTTTCCTAGCCACGCCCTGAAGAAATATGAGCAAATAACAGACCTGGAAGGAAACAAGGACGGAGTTCCGTGCCACCTGGACTAAAACTGACCACTTACTGTCCAGCAGCCTATGGACAGATATCTGAAACTCGACAGTACATAGGACAGAGGATTATTACCTACGGGTCGTTGAATCCACTCTATTCAAGGGTCTCTAAGTATTATTTGTTCCTGAATGATGGCATATTTCCTTCATGTGTCTTTCACAACATCAAGTCATTTTAAAAAGTATTATTTGTTCATGCTTACATCACATTTGTTTCGTAAACAAGATATCTAGAATAAGATCGTGATGTCACAAGCGGAGATCAAAAACATTATAATTAACAAAGGCAGACATCCACGACGTAGAGATCAATGATTTCCGTTCTGTATATACCGTGAAGCATAAAGTACCTAAAACTGAATTTTCTAAAAATTCCCATAATTACACCCACGCGATAGGCCACGACAAACTCAAATTTTGGATTCACAGTAAAGTGATGATTAGAGAGCCAGGAATTTCGCGGATTTATTTGTCTGCAAGCTAGATTCCACAATCCTTTGTGTACTCAAGCTTCAGTTAGTTGTTCACTGGTAGTTGATCCAATTTAACTCCGGAGCAGGTATCACAGTTTTCGGTTCTTTTTTCGCTTGGAAGTATGTTATTGGTCGAAAGCTGTCTGAAGCGTGCCTAATAAACCAAGGTCCAATATACAGAGAAACTTAAATTTACATGTTGTTGAAGTTTAACTTGTCGTGAAATAAATTCGCGAAATTTCCAAATCTCTAGTGATGATAGTCGGCAGAGGAAGCTGTTTACGACCTTATGTTATCGGAAAGAAAATTTCGTGTTGAGACATCACGATAGTGACAAATATACTTGAACCAACGTGTGCTCTTGAAGTATATTTCGAATGTTGGTTGCGGGATCAAGAATATATATATATATATATATATATATATATATATATCGAAGAGAAAACAAATGGAAAATTGTTCTAGATAAGAAACAATTTCACTCAGAATTACAGACGTTCTGTTTCGTAGCCCTCAGCGACGTTTGCGGTTAGCCAAGACTGAATGACAAACCATATTTTAGTCCTTCGACTAGTCCTCTCACACCTCGTCTTGAAACAATAGGGGTAGCTCTCCAAGCGTAAGGTGTACGCCCAGAAATTTTAATATAGAAAACCACGAGTTTTAAAGCGAAATTGCATCAAAAATCAGAGCAGAATTCGTAATGAGTGAATGAAGAGATTTGGGCGGCTCTTTACAGCGAGGTTTTGAGAGTCCATGATGGTGATCGAGGTATGGAGCGGGGCCGGAATAAAAGGACGGGGGAAACGGGAGCTCCCCGAGAAAAACCCGCCGACCAATGGCATTGTCCGGCACGATTCCCACTTGCGAAAATCCGATGACCGGGCAGGGGATTGAACCCGATTCACCTTGGTGGGAGGCGAGCGGGCTAACCGCTCAGTCACCATGGCCCCCACGGAAATGTTAAAGGTATCCGCTCATACGGCCGTGTTGTGTAGGCCAATGGATTCCTTGCTTAATTCCATATCTAAAATTGCAAAAGTAGCACTACACCATGTGAACTGCAACTAAAATGGTAACAGTGATATATCGTACTCATTTTGATACACAGACAATTTAAAATTTTCCAACGCAATTTTTGTGTGTGCCTATGTGATGTACTGTGGAAATACTGCCACTTTTGCGTCAAAGGGGCCACGGCGGTGAAATGACGAGACTACTCGCCTCCCACCTAGGTGAACTGGGTTCGATTCCTGGCTTGGTCACTGCTGGATTTTCGAATGTTGGAATCTTGCCAGACGATGCCGCTGGTCGGCAGATTTTCTCAATGATTTCCCGTTTCCCCCGCACTTTAATTTCGGCACTGCTCCATACTCACTTCAATCTCCCTCATCGGCTCTCAAGACCTCGCTATTAAGAGCCGTGCAAATGTCTCAGTTCCACTCTCTCCACAATTGCTTCTAAATAAATTTTTTTTTCACACCGTAAAAAACAAAAATTGCTGACGACCGCACTACATAAACATTTAATATTCGTCTCGTTTTATAAATGGAGGATTTTTTAAAAATGAGTTTTGGGTATTTTTCCTAATGGTATGTGTTTTTTTTTTGCACCTAAAACGGTGATTGCGAATTAGCTCTATTGTAGTTTTACTATAGAATTATGAGACTGAAAGNCACCGTAAAAAACAAAAATTGCTGACGACCGCACTACATAAACATTTAATATTGCAGAGCAAAATATTTACCTCCTATTTTTAAAAATGAGTTTTGGGTATTTTTCCTAATGGTATGTGTTTTTTTTTGCACCTAAAACGGTGATTGCGAATTAGCTCTATTGTAGTTTTACTATAGAATTATGAGACTGAAAGATTTACATTTTTTCTCATAGTTTTATTATTGATAGGAATTTGGAATAAATTGAAAGACTTCGTAGACTCACTGGAATTTTAGACAAGCTAGAAATGAGTTCCCTACATAATCACTGCAGGAACATCATGTGTGTTGATCTCTACATTCCCACAGTACACCAGACGCTTTTGCTGTTCTCTACAACGCACATTATTGGCGGGCTGTGAGCAAACGTTATCGTGAGTTGGCTGTCTCCCAATTAAAGTTTCATTTCATATACAACAATATATACAATCTAACATGTCCTTTCGAGTAATTATTTATTCTTTATTCATATCAAAAATGATGTTGAAGGAGCTGCTATGGAGTTGTAAGAACGTAAAAAAATATTAACGAATCATAAAACGTATTCCCGTATTTTCACGAGAATTTCATTTTTAAGAGCAGATAAATATTATTTGTGGTGTCTTGAGCTACTCCAAGCATAGTCCTCAAAGTGCTAAAAAATTTCACTCGGAAATAAACGGTTTAGTCCTTTCAGTCATTATGGTTTAAATACCGCAGTTTTCACAGAAGTGTATATAATGATGTACACTGTACACAGCAGAAAACAGTTTCCAATAAGGAAACCCCGTCTCGTGAGGGGTTACGTCATTCTTTTCTTAAACCTGTTGGGCACGATAAAAGTTTCCCTGCCAGCTCGGGTGGAAGCTTCCCCGAGACCTACTACCCAAGCCTGCATGCAAGCATTTATGGCGTTTCTTGGGAATAAGCTATCCAACGATACTTGTTGCAGCACAAGTAAAGACGAGTGCATTTTTTTATTATTATATTTTTGCAACTGTGTTTCAGAAACAATCTTCACTAACGATATTCAGCATTATGTGTTTGTGCACAGAGCCTAATCGTTTTTTTGTTGTAACTGGAACTTTTGTGTTAAATAAACACGAATGTTAACTATATTTTTCACACACTGCTGTTTTAGAATCAGTAAACACCTCTGNACTTTTGTGTTAAATAAACACGAATGTTAACTATATTTTTCACACACTGCTGTTTTAGAATCAGTAAACACCTCTGTGGTTCTTTTGTTTGCTATTTTATTTATTCGTGCTTAAAAACGGCCTTTCAAAAAAAAAAAAACCACTTCACCCTTTCTCCCGGGTTGGCTAAACTTTCAACCTTGTAGGAAACCTTCCGTCGAAAACTGCACACGACCAATTACGAAAACGTGCAGTAGATGGCCAAATCTTCCATAGAACCATCNGAACCTTCCGTCGAAAACTGCACACGACCAATTACGAAAACGTGCAGTAGATGGCCAAATCTTCCATAGAACCATCCATACAAGCGGCCATGCGGGCTTGCATGGAATCGTCCAAGGAATCCTACATCGCGGCATACAGGCTTTAGACTATAGTGCGTAGTCACGTAACCAGCTGCTGCCTTTGACATCGAACACAATAAAATGGTTTTATTGGTTCCGACATACGACATAGAGTTTTTATAGTAGTACAATTCGAAACAAGAAATTTGTTTCACGTAACGTCTAAAATTACATTTTTATAAATCTCTGAATGAGTAAATCGAAAGTAGGTAGATAGATGGGACTTAACGTCTCATTGACAGCGAGGTCATTAGAGACGGAACAAGTTGCTCACAAAAGCAGGAGTGGGGAAGGAATCGGCCACGGCCTGTGTCAAGAAACACTTCCAGCATTCAGCTAGAGTGATTTCAGGAAACCATGCAAACCCGAAATCAGGGTGGCCGGACTGATTGCTATCGTTTACTGAAGTTTAGTGGGTAATGATGGATTTTCAGGCTTGACTTCACATCGTATGCTGAAATTCTTCGTTTACGTANTCGACTTCACATCGTATGCTGAAATTTTTCGTTTACGTATCACTATTTGAGTTTTAGAGTAACAACTAAAAATGTATGACTGTAGAGAATTTAAATTTTACAAATTAATAATTTTCTACTCTATTTTTACTACGTTTTATCTGGTAGCCGTAAAAAGGCAATCCCGTCTAGGGGCACCTGATTTCCGCGAAAAGATTTCAGGACAAGTTGTGTTCCAAAACACTTCAGTTTAGAACCGCTTGGTGATTGGTTCNAAAGATTTCAGGACAAGTTGTGTTCCAAAACACTTCAGTTTAGAACCGCTTGGTGATTGGTTCATTTTAATTGTTATGCGTCTTATCTGCATGCCTATGAACCAAGGACGGTCAGTATCGTAGAAACTTAATTATGATTGGCTCACTCATCTCTCTTCACACATAGACAAATGGCCAATAGCAAAATGAAGACTGCAAGTGTTTACAAAGGATATTGAAGTCTACCATCCGCGTGAATCTTTTCGCGAAAAACAGGTGGTTCTACGTATTACTATTTAAAAAATGTATATAATTATTGTAAAAGAACTTAAAGTTGATAGTTAGGGTTTTATGTCTGTACTGCAGAATAAGGCAAATAGCTAAACTCATATAATAACAATTTTTTTCAGTTTTACTTCGAAGAAAGTTCAATGAGCAGGAAATGAAAAATCAGATATAATGTGTGATGTCGAGCTTTAAGAAACAAAGTGAACAATTGGGGAGATAGCGTGTGCATGGGCGTAGCGTGATCGGCCAGCGTGTCGTGTGGCCAGAACAGGCGACGACTACTCGCTGCTTATCTGGAAGGTCGCCGTGTGAAGCTGGCCTAGGAGAGGGCGGAGCTGTGCCTACCACAACTCACTCACAGCGACAAACGTCAAGACGAGAGTTGACAGATTGGGCGGCTCTTAACAACGAGGTATTGAGAGTCGGTGAGGGTGAAATTAGGTGGAAATGCAGCAGCACCGAAATGCAAGGGCAGGGGGAAAGGGAGATCCCCGAGAAAACCGGCCGAACAGCCGCATCGTCTGGCAATATTCCCACTTTCGAAAATACAGGAGTGGCCCGGCCGGGAATTGAACCCTATTCACCTTGGTGAGAGGCGAGCAATCTAACCGCTCAGCCACCGCGGCTCCTGACAAACGTCAACGTGAAGAGTTTATTTAATGACCATGTNAGGCGAGCAATCTAACCGCTCAGCCACCGCGGCTCCTGACAAACGTCAACGTGAAGAGTTTATTTAATGACCATGTTCAAGCCAAAGAGTACTGAGTAATACAGATATCAAACGACCGTGTATTCAGCGAACTACAGTCGCACACGCCAGCAAAATAGCGTCAATGACAAGCAACCTGTAGGAACGCCGTTCGTCGATCAACACCTGGTAACCTACTTGCCAGGCTGCAGCTCAGCCAATGGGAAACATTACGCAATACACCATCACCAATCAGACGGAAGGCCCGTTCTTGGAGCCTCGCGTAGCCAACCAGATAATGAGTACGCTCACATCGGAGGAACCGCCACGCCATCTTGCCTCTGTGTCGTAACGGATTTAAAATCATATTTGTATTTGCTATTATTGATAAGTGTATTTTATGGTACACGGTTTTGACTCACGCAGTATTTATTTTCTTATTGTTTGNTTATTTGCTATTATTGATAAGTGTATTTTATGGTACACGGTTTTGACTCACGCAGTATTTATTTTCTTATTGTTTGTTTATTTGTGGCAGCTACCGTTTCAATTGCTGTCGTGTAACGATAAGTATTATTATTTTTAGAAGTCTTTCAGAATTCTTGCAAAGAGAGCCATGAGCTGAGAGTAAGATGATATTTTGGTTGTCATGGTAACGCATGACGTATTGAGTAATATGTGTTGCAGCCCTCTCGTGATTGGCGTGAGGTTTAAAGTTACACCCTATTCATGAAGTTGAAGAAGAGATCTAGCCGTCCTGTTCCCGCCAGGCAGGACGCCGACCCTATGAGTTTCGGCCTGGTAGGAAATTGATTTGATTTACTCATTTTGAAACTAGTACTGCCTATAGATAGAGACTACCCGATGGGGGCGAAGACGGGCTTCAGTATGATTTAAGAAGAAAGTCTGTATGCGCTACCTACGCGAGTATTAATTTACATTCAAGGTTGAACGACTACGGAGTGACAAAGGTGCTGAATGAACTTAATAGTGTGAACCGCAAGCCCAAGAGCTTGGCTAGGGAAGAGGATGCATACGTCACGGAATTAAGGATATTGCCTAGAGAGCCNTGAACCGCAAGCCCAAGAGCTTGGCTAGGGAAGAGGATGCATACGTCACGGAATTAAGGATATTGCCTAGAGAGCCGAGCCTTCAGACTTTTCTACAAGATCCTGCGACGTAATACAATTAGCAGATAAGTAATTTGAGATTTTTGACAGCAGAGCCATAATATAAATTTATTAAATTAATTTTCAAAACGTCATTTTGAAGTGTTATTGACGCCATTTTGAACACTAAATTTGAGTTNGTTTAAAGTTACACCCTATTCATGAAGTTGAAGAAGAGATCTAGCCGTCCTGTTCCCGCCAGGCAGGACGCCGACCCTATGAGTTTCGGCCTGGTAGGAAATTGATTTGATTTACTCATTTTGAAACTAGTACTGCCTATAGATAGAGACTACCCGATGGGGGCGAAGACGGGCTTCAGTATGATTTAAGAAGAAAGTCTGTATGCGCTACCTACGCGAGTATTAATTTACATTCAAGGTTGAACGACTACGGAGTGACAAAGGTGCTGAATGAACTTAATAGTGTGAACCGCAAGCCCAAGAGCTTGGCTAGGGAAGAGGATGCATACGTCACGGAATTAAGGATATTGCCTAGAGAGCCCAGCCTACAGACTTTTCTACAAGATCCTGCGACGTAATACAATTAGCAGATAAGTAATTTGAGATTTTTGACAGCAGAGCCATAATAGAAATTTATTAAATTTATTTTCAAAACGTCATTTTGAAGTGTTATTGACGCCATTTTGAACACTAAATTTGAGTTGCTCGACATTTGCCTACGGAGCCCTGATCAGTTTGTTATGTTTTCCGGAGTTAGTTTGAGAAAATATAATTTAATTATTTTCATTTTACAAGATGTTAAGACATTTTACCAGTAATAAATACGTGTGAACTATTAAAGAGATACCGTCGCGAGGGATACTCTGATTACGGAATGGTCATACATACCAATGCTGAATTTTAATGCTTTAACTGATTTTCTTAATTATTTGCACAGATCAGTTATTCAGTAATACTGGAGTTAGAATTAATTATTCTCATTGAAATTAAATTTCTAATAATCTAACCAAGTCTCTGTGAATATATTTATTTCTGTAGTTTGCAGAAGAGAGATTCTTTTTTTCTTCCCAGTGTTCTTGCATGTTGTATACAGTCGTCTGAGATCATCTGAGGTATGTATTCCAGAGACATATTTATGGTAAGAAAGGTGTAAGTGGTTTTTACGTTCACTGCAAAATCATCCCGTCCTGTGTAGCCGATCATACACATACTCTAGGCCAGATATCAGTGTTATGCATAGCAAAGGAAAAACAACCAAATTCCTGTCATATAATATATTTTACACTTCTATTCTACACACTTCATAATTTTTCACCTTACGCGTGGTCAAAACATCTACTCTTATCTACCACGCCACTCGTTTAAGTGTCAAAACTGTAAAAGCTAAGAGTANGTACGCGTGGTCAAAACATCTACTCTTATCTACCACGCCACTCGTTTAAGTGTCAAAACTGTAAAAGCTAAGAGTAGTAAATATTCATCACATTTTCCCCGGCTTTTTCCCCCCTTTACAAACGCTTGGCTTGTGTTTATTTAAAATCTTTCATAATCACAGCATCCTATTTTCTGACTCATGGGAAAAAGGAACGTTACTGAAACGAGATGAAAACGTCAATTTTAACTATTTTATTGCATTTATATTGTCAGTACCTAATATTACAATATTTTATCATTGAAGCATATTACAGCTACGT
>NQII01000819.1:513906-532413 GCA_002778355.1 Clitarchus hookeri | reverse complement strand
GTTGGTTTAGATTTCGAAGCATTATTACTACCGAGCCAACCTTCAGTTGTAAATTGTGCGGTGGTAAGCCAGGCACATCCAAGGAGTTTAAAAATTCAGTTGGATAGTTGGTGGCTTCGTCTTCGTTTATTACACAGTCAATAGATTTAAATGAATGCAGTTACCAACGATTTGATTCTGAATTACTGTATTTAAGTCATCCATATCTTTGTTCTTAGCCGCCAAAACTGCTCTCTCACTCAACCATTTGTTATTTTTGCGATTAGAAATGATGTTCGGGAACACTTTCTTGATGAGCTCGTCTTTCGATGAGATGAAATTGCAAAAATTCGGAGGAAATGAAATCAATCCGCTTGATTCGTCAACAGGAACACGGCCATTACCGATAGTCAGCAATTGCTTGTAGAAATCTTCAGCAAATGGATCGTTCAGCAATGCAACTCTCATGTTTGCTGCCAGCTGAAGTTTCTTCACATCGCGCCACAGATTTGATGATTTGAGGCAAGCGTTTATTTCATCGGCAGCAGTCGATCTTGGAATGACTGGCAGTGTTTGGCGGAAGTCGCCAGACAGTAAAATCATTGCGCCTCCAAAACATCTCGAGTCATTGCGCAGATCTTTCAATGTTCGGTCAAGTGCTTCTAATGCGCGTTTGTGCGCCATTGTGCATTCGTCCCAGATGATGATTTTAGATGCTACTAAAACCTTGGCCATTGCGGAGCGTTTCGCAATGTTACATGTCGGTTGTTCAGTAGTTTGAAGGTTTAACGGCAGTTTAAACGCTGAATGAGCCGTACGGCATCCTTCTAACAATGTGGCCGCTATTCCAGAAGAAGCAACTGCTACCGCAATGTCGGATCTCGCTCGAACAGTGGCCAAAATCAATGACATGAGGAATGTCTTCCCAGTTCCACCGGGGGCATCCAGGAAAAATAAGCCACCATTTCCCTCATCAATTGCCTTGATTAATGTATCATACACTTCCTTCTGTTGGGGGTTCAACAGGGGCACATTCGTTTGAACTGATTGGTATAATTCATGTCGATCATATTCACGTTCTCGTTATAATTCTCGATTAAATTCGTCATTCATTCCTCGATCTGGCGCTGGCATTCCTAACCTGACTAACAAACTGCCGCACATGAGGTAACACATGTCTTCGATCAAGAGCAAAGCCTGGTTTATGCATATCATCATTCACCTCAAGATCGGGATTTCTTGAACTGACACAAATTCTATATAAAATGTCTTCTGACATGTCATCTTTGTATTTGTTCCACAGGTCACGTGGATTCGATGGGAAGCATGTCGAAATGATGATAGCAAATAATGTGCGTATCTGACTTGGAGTTGCAGAAATAATTGCTTCAGCGATTGTCGTGTCCCAATGAGTATCGTTTTCAAGCAAATTGAGCTCTTGACATGCAGCAAGAAATGTTGAGCACACTATACCATTAAGAGTTCGTAGTGATTCAAATTATGTTGGCCCACGAACATTCACCAGCAACAACCGCAAATAGAAGCATTCATCATTCTTCGGATGAACTGTGCAAATACGACCAAGAGCATCAGTAGAACGCACATCTGAATGATCAGGAACCGCATCGCCTTGCTTCCGACGTTGAAATTTCTTCGATGAAGCGTTCCAAGTGTAATAATGTGGCATCTCTGAGTCCAGCCGTTCTCGAGTTATAAATGGTGTAATTAACCTGACTTTGTTATATATATATATATATATTTTTTTTTTCATGTTAGCATTCCTTATTTATTTTAGAGGCAATACTTGAACTTCAGTTAATATCATGTCAAAAATGTCATCCATATAAAATGTATAAGAAAATTAATTTAGGTTATAATTACTTTTTCCGTGAACTTTTACGATGTTTAAATAACCTATATGTTATTCCGGGCGCAGACAAATCCAAAAAATCTAAAATAATTGAAATCGGTCCAGCCGTTCTCGAGTTATAAATGGTGTAACTAACCCGACTTTGTTTTATATATATATAGATTGCTCGCCTGGGAACTTCTTGCCACCATTAAAATTCAAAATTATTTATTTATTGCTAACCATTTCGCTAGACAGCAGCATTTTATGCAGTTTTCCTTTCAAGAAAACACAGCATTCAACATTATATAGCACAAAAAAGGGCTTCATTAGTTAATGACACCTGCGATGATTGAATGGTTTCCTAGCAGATTGTTGTTTGATTTTTTTACATTTATGTCGTTTACTAGCAAATTTATAAGAATATATTGACGCCAGTCACTATTCAAATTCATTTATCTGACAACGAATCCGGTTACGTGTGCATTAATTCGTATTTGTTTTCTGTATTCCGTACTTTTATTCGATATGTTACAGCATTATTATATACAAATTGCAGAATGTTTTAACAGTGTATACCAACATTCTATGGAGCATGCATTGTGCCATTTACTGTGTAATAACAGCTCTATTGGAAATTTGCCTTTAAGGCTTGGCCTACTATAATAAATATGATTCTTCTCCGAAGATCATAACCAAACCAGTCCGGGTTTAGTATATGCAGCACGTTAGGCTTTCTGAACTGCTAATTTGTACCTACTGGTCAATTTTTCATACGACATTCAAGTAGCTTAATTATTAAGTTATTTTGTAACATTTCTGCCACGCACAGGTTATCGAGGTGAAAAAATTTACTGCGGTATGAATATTCAGTAAGTGGTAGGTCGTTAACGCTATTTACAACAGACTTCTTGCGGTCACCAATATGAGTGCTTAGAAAAAAAAGACCTGCGGGAACTCAGATTTACGATATGCCAATTATTTATGCCCATTAAGAGGTGCCTTGAATATCAACACGTTTAACTATAAGTGTTTCTTTTTGCACGCCAATTAAAAGAGCGTTTCTAAATGAGAGCAATTATGATGTCCTGGTTTCACCTGCTAGCATAATATTTCTCAGTCAGAGTCACGCCTTGGGAAATATGCACGCGAAAAATGTTTCCACCCGGCTGTGACCGGACGGCTTATAAAAAATGCTGTACATTTAAACACAAGCAAAACTTCGAAGGTAGCTGGACAGTTTACAGCGCACGAATGGTGTTGGAGTTTTAAGATGGTTGGTCAATATTAGCTGACGTAATTTGGCAGTAGTGAATAATTTGAAGATGCTCCAAGTATATCTTGCGAGATTCCTAGCTGCATAATTCTTGTTAAAACTCCTATGTGTTTTACCGAATATACGTGATTAACCCAATACCCTAGGTAATTTTTAGTCGGTTTATGTTTGGTTAATTACTCTGATTGTTGAGATATGCATATTGTTTTGCATTACACCGCTCTTGGCACCAACCCACTTAGGTTTACTTACACAAATCACAGCGATGTCCACACAAGTGTACTTGAGACTGAAAATGTATCTACTTCTCACGGTACTGTGGTAAGTATGCGAACTGGATGACTACCCGAAATGAACCGCCAGAAAATTCTAAGCTGGTGAACTCTTAACATGAATCGGTGAGAATATCTCTTTTTCAATCAGTAAAAAGAATGACCGACCAAACAATTACTTTGAAACATTTTATCCGAAAATTGAGTGAAAATACACTTGTTTTCCTTTACTCACTGAATACGTGACATTTTTCCACTGACAATGTGCTGCCGGTCCCTCGGTAAGAGATTTCCGCTGCTCTATTAGTGATCGTGCGTAATACGTATGTAAGTATATTGTATGTTTCCATATTTTCATAAACATACAAACGTAAAGAAGACATTAATGAATGAAAGTATTAAAACGTACTTTTAGCCTACTTTCCAAGGGGAAGAAAGCCTTACCAGATCACTTCCATGTTTGTGTGTCGGTGTATGTGTGTGTGTGTCACCCCCCCCCCCCTTCTCTTTCCAAATTTTTGAACTAGCAAATTTTCACCAAACTTGGTGCACATATAGCACTTAGTAAGAACACTTGAATTTTAAAGTTTTCGACAACTTCGGGAACTTACTTTCAAAATGACGGCCATTACAAAATTTACTTTTTAGGAAATTATTCATCCGATTTAAACCAAATGTTGTATGTTGACAGCGCAAGGTGTAAGCATTGCATTTATATAATGATATCGTTGGTCTACCATTTTGGAAGATAGCACCACACGAAAAAATTTAGCTTTTACATTATAATTCGAAAACTGCACAAAAATGTCTCACCAAATTTGGGACATATACGGTTCTAGACCATGTAAAAGTATGTAATTGAAATTAATGAAGTACATATTTTATAAAGGACGGCCCTACACAAATTTTCAGTTTATTTTGTATAACTACCATACTGTTCCGCCAATTTCTACCACATTTTGTATGCTGACAGTATCTGTTGCATGCATAATATATGCGAAAAATAACTACTTTTGTACGGCATTTTGTATGATAGCATCATATGTATTTATTAAGTTTTTATGTCATATCTCAGGAAATAGTTGACTGATTCTTACCAAATGTTGCAAACAAGTGGTACTGCAGTAGGTGATGTAATATGTATTTTTAAAGAGTGTGAGAAACTTATTTTCAAAATGGCGTCTCTGTGGTCATTTTTAATAGTATGCTATAATGTAGAAAAATATAATCAATTCCAATTTAACTATGTAGGCTGGGAGCATATATTTCAAACATCAACTGTGTCTACACAGACCCTCTTTTGCCCTCCATTTTGTAATATAGTGCCACTCGAATAATTAAAGATTTTATGTCATATCTCAGGGAACAATTGACCGTGTCCTACCAAATATGGCAAACAAATAATACTGTTGCAGTTTATGTAAGCTAGTATGTTTGAAGTAGGTTATACATTTATTTTAAAAATGGCAGCCATATAGTTATTTTAGTTTTGTATGGTATATCGTCGGAGCTATGTAACTAATTCCAACGTAACTTTGTACGCTAGGGGTATATATTACAACCATCAAATATGTCCATGCAACGTTTCTTTTGTCCAGCATTTTGTAAAATAGTAGCACACGACAAATTAATATTATGTCATGACTGAAACAACAAATTTCTACCAAATTTGGCAAACAAGTAGCAGTATGACAGGCCATGCAAACTAAGATGATTTAAATGAATCAGACACTTATTTTTAAAATGGCGGCCATATTAAAATTTTAGCTTAGTTTGTTTTATCAATGAATAAATAAAAAAAAAATGTTCAACCTTTCTCTGTATGCTGGCAGTACCTATTATATCCCTGAGATGTCTCAATACGAAGCTCAATTTCGCCGTCATTTTGTTAGATAGCCCTACAACAAAGCTTTGTGTCCTATATCGGTAAACAATCAAGAGATTTCTTTCAAATTTGACGAAGAAGTTTTAATGTGGTAGGCCATATTTTTTATATGTTTTAAGTGTGCAGGTCTCTTATTTGCCGAATGGCGGCTATAAAAGCATTTTAACTTAGTGTGCTATATCTACGTAACTATGTAACAGATTTTAATTTATCTTTGTGTATTGTATCTATGGCAGTCTTCGAATGTGCTAATACATAACCTTTTTGTCTTCCATGTATGAAGATCGTCACACGAAAAATGGAGGTTTTAAGCCATATCTCTAGAACCAATCAACCGATTACTACGAAAATTTCACTTAAGTAGTGATACAGTGGGGTATGTAAATTAACATTTTTTAGGTGTGGCAGGCATTTAAAAATGGGATTTATATAAATAATTTAAGTTATTGATTATATTTATGAAACATGAAAAAATCAACTGAATTTTCTACGCTAACAGTATTGATTATAAGCATCAGTTTTGCATTAAAAAAAATACTCTTTTGCCTGTCGTTTTGCAAAATAAGGCCACGTCAATAAATTGAATATCATATTTCAGAAAAAATTCAACTCATTTCCATCAGATTTTGCACACCTACAGAAAACCATGCAAAGTTACGTTATGTAAATAGAGTTGGGATTTAATTTTCAAAATGGCGGCCATATTAATGTTTTTAATTTTTGCATATCTATTTAACAATGTAACCTAATTCTATCAAACTTTTTATGCACACAGTGTTTGTTAGAAATGTCATAAAAAGAGGCTCTTTTTTAGGCAATTTTGTAATAGCCCCGTTCAGGAAAATTTGGTTTTTATGCTTTATATCGGAGACCATTCACCGGTTACCACCAAATTTATCACACAAGTTGCGTTATGGTAGGCTATGTAAATTTTAGTATTTTTAGTGGCTCAGCTACTTATTCTCAAAATTATAGCTTTGTGAATATTTCAAGTCAGTCGACCTTTTCATTCATAACATTAAAATGATGCTTCCGAAGTTAATGCTCCGAATCGTATCTCCGTAATGCAGTTGATTGCACGGTAGCTTAATTTTATGAGTTTTCTGACTTCTAATCTCGGGGTAAGTCACGTGTGTATTCTAATTTTCTTGGTGCTGTTGCACATCTTTCTGGTTTATTTTCGCCCATTTGTATTATTGGAATTGGCCGTCAATCAATTATTTTCCACTATTTCGAGTTTAGAGCGTGATACTTGGTTTGCATGTGTATCTACAAATCTTTGCGCATGAACGGTTAGTCGTGGTCAACAGACATGTAAACATTTACGTTGTTAAAGCCATTACAGTCCTCCTTTATTAACATCAAGCACAATACACAAAAATGGGATGGAGTTACATGGCAGAAATTGCCAATGTGCGACCTTCGTACCACGAGTTTTGTGGTTTGAATCCCTATTTAGCTATCATTGTGAGTTCTGTCTTTTCATTTTAGTATAGGTATAGGGTAAAGTATTCCAGCGTGTAAGCCTCAGCCCGATTAATATACCGGCATAAATCGCATTAGAGAGACTGAAAGGAATCATATGTAGGAATGCAAAAGCGGTTAAATAAAGCAGGAGACGTCTTCACTTGTATTTAAATATTATTGGTGCGGATGAAGGATTTTTTTGGCATGGGGCGGGGGCTGAAGGATGGCTTTTGGTTTACATTCTTCAGTATAATCAAACTTACGAAGTATTAAGTGATCAGAGGAAACGAAAATAAGTCAACGATCGAAAGCATCACGTCACTAATGTTTCACCTATTTGCGTCAATGAAATATGAAATTTATAATCTAGAGTATTTTAACACTTATAATAAATAAAACTTATCGATAATATTTTTCCTTGTTAAACTCCAGGAATTAAATAAATTCTGGTTCACTTAACATTATATCGGAAAATTAAAGGTTTTAAAAGTAATTGAAATTTTTTAGTAATGTAAGTAAAAGTGATATCACAACTAAGCAGCCAAGGTAATACGGAAACCGGTTTTGAGCACGGTTTAGATATGTATCGTTACTGCTGCTATTAGAAAAATACTGCACTTCAAGATTTACTTTTTTGATTTTTATTTAAAACTGTTGTAGGGTAATACACAATTTTTATTTGCCTTAATTAGTAGGTGTGAAGTTGATTATATTGTTGCCAGTAAAAAAATATCGGCCAGTCAAAATATACCGGAACTTGCCAATAACGAAATNCCCCAAGGCATTATTGATACACCCTATGTCCATAGATGGTAAATACTGAGATTTATAAAGTGAAATTCATTAAGAATTGTGTGAACCTCTAGTTTAAGTCCACGGTTACACGGGACACAGAACTAATTAACTTCAAACATATTCAACTCTGTACCTTGTTACATTTGCTCCGAACTTGTTCTAATACCAGTCACTTCTTGTCAAAAGTAAACCGGTTGTGTAAGTACACCGGGACGACTTTTCTTCTTTACTGCGCTCTCATTGGATGCTAAGAAGTAAACAGAAAGTATGATTGAAATAGCAGAATTGTGCGGGAAGTTCTGCATGCGTTGAAATAAATAGTACCGAAGCCAGGTCAAAAAAATGTATTCGCTTTACTGATACAATAAAACATAGGAAATTTTTTTTTAAATTAATGGTGGAAGCGATTATTATAAGCAATAACGAGAGCGTGTTTTCGAGATAATTATTTCCTTTTGTTTGCATTCAGTTATAGAGGTGTAGTCAGTGCCAAACAAATTTACAATAAATACATTTAGATCACTCGTTTGACAGCAGCCTAATGTCATGGCAAAGAACAGATAATAGGAGAATATTATTGCAAAATTTATGCCAACTGAAATATTTATAATTATTGATGAAACTTTGGGAGAGAGTTATTTTGGAATTCAGGGCATATTAGCTAAATCGTCTTATTGTTGGTTACAGTCTAATCTTGAGCATGGGTGAACGAGTTGTTTTCAACTGATTTGGCAGATTTTTCAGGCTGTAATTTCCGGTTGCGTGGTTCCACCCCGAAGTAATTTCTTCCGCGACGAGGTAAAATTGGCAAAATTATTTCCCCCTTTTTTTCTATAGTATAATGATGAATCGTGCCAAAATATTTTGCGGTAGGAGATCCATGAAGGTATACCACCATAAAGAAAATGAATCGAGGCGTATTCACCAGTTTGGCTGGCACCCACATTAAATCGTAATTTTTAAAATGTAAATTTTTCTCATGTGTTTGGGAGCTATCGCGCGACTAAATATAAATTGTGTCTATGGCACATCAGACTACGAACACCTGTTTAAAGAAACAACGTGCTACGATTTCTCATACACAGGGTCTACGTGAGAGTCGCTGACGACGTCGGGGACGTGGATGCGTGGCGCCCCATTGTACTGCTGCTTACTCTAACGCGGGTACAATACTGGGCGACGGCAGCTTGCTCGCTCCGTCTTCGGGTCACTCCCACCTCCTCCCCCCTGTCCTCATAACCTGCTGTGAGCACGCGTGCCATATGTGACGTCACTGAGGGGCGCCTTATACATTCCCTGACCGTTGGAAATTGTTGCAGAGAACAATGCCGAAGAAATAAAAAGGATGGCTTCCTGCCTTGTGGCAGAGAAACAGAGAGGGACTCATAAAGGCATTAAACTCTGTTCCGACGAGGCGGGGGTGGGCTGCTTTAATATGTCATCATTAAATAGGGGAATTTTCCCTACGGGGATTTTTAATGTATCATTTAAATTGTACCATGAAGTAATTTTCATTAGAATTTTAGGAGTCTTGTATGTAATATTTTATATAATATTTTTGCACGTGGGTGACCACTGTCGTTAGTTGTTATTATATTCTGTGATATTTTTAGGTAATTTATAAAATAGGTTAAAGTTAGTCTGACCCCCAAAATATAGTACGAAAAAAGTAATTGCTGTATGAAGCTTTCGCAAACCCTTCTACTTTGCCACTTTGACCACTGACAGCGNGGGGGGGGTCAGTGCTTTTTGTGAAATTTTCCACTGAAGGAAGTAGAGACGGAGTACTGTTTTCATGTGTTGGAAAGGCACTGGCACAAACCGTTCAAAAACATTAGTTTTCGTTCTTATTCGTCCATTAATAGTGAAAAGTGGTTGGTTTTGATGCCCCTTTGGGACACAGAAACCAAATCACGTAGCATATTTAAATTAGAATTTTGTTTGAGCTAAATGGAACGGCCGCTATTTAAAACCTTAGATGGCACACAAACATACAATAGATTTTGAATGTATCTATTTTCACGTCAAGAATTTTGAAATGTCACGAAAATTCTTGTCACGTAAGATAAAAGAAACACGAAAGGCCATATTGTTTGCTCTGCCGTATATTTTGCTGTGAATTGTATTGTTGCAGTCGTTTTAAGTTACGGTATTTATTTTATTCCCCATCTCGCAATGTTTATTTAACTCGGTATAGCTTCGGCAAGTTGTGAGTTAGTAACGTTGTTACACTGTGGAGACATTTTACATCGAATAAAGTCTCTTAAGTAATAAAAGCATGTAACATCTGTTCAGTAACTCATTATAAATAATTCCGCCCGAAAAGTAGTTGTAAAGAAGTCAAATATTTATTGTTCATTATCTTGTGCATCGTGTTATGTATCTCTATAAAGGAGACTCGAGAAGCGTCATGCTTGTTATGTGCGCCAGTTCAAGGCGAACAAAGCTACGTAAAGTTAGTAGGATGATTTTCTTTTTTAAATGCCAGCCAGTTTAAAATACAACAGTTTGAGAGACGTAATAGCCAGAAGAGTGAACTTCCCCGAGCGCGGTGTAAAAGCGGACAGTGGAACAAGCTGTTGCCGCTATGCCGCCATCTCGGCCGAGATCTCCCGCACCGATGTGTGTTTACTTACCGTAAAGGCTTCCTCTCGACGCGAGTAATAGTTTCTCATTCTCGTTTGACGCCCGTGAATCAGCTGCGGTGGGGGCTGAAATGGCCTGGCGTCCCAGCACGCCCCGCCGCAGTGCTATTAGTTTTAATGGTGCTGCCCCCGTGGCTACGTCCGGCGACGACGTGTACCCGTCAGACCAGTCAGGCGCCCGCAGACGACGCAACTGGCGGCACTACCTTCTCACCCAACCCTACACTCAGCCTGCCAATGGAACTTGTTGTTTTTTACGGTGGTTGGGGAGGGGGGAATGTTTTTATAACCCATTCGTGGTTACTTCCAACTTTCTGAAGACCTGCTAAAGTTCTACTACTTTCAGACTACTCCTCTGTATCATGCAAAAAATGCTTTACTAAGTGTAGACAGTTACTACAAAGGGACAACGCACCGTATTTGTGCGCAATAAGTTTAATAATATTTTGCATGAGAACTATTTATTACTAAGCATCACCAACACGCCCCTAAGAATAAGAAACTTTTTTGTAAACAAAATTATGAAACTCTTATGACACATGGCATACTTTGGGGACATCCAGCCACGCCATAGATAGGGCGATTTTTCAAACGTTTTATTTAAAAAAATGGGAACGTACCACGAACAAGCTAGTAAGATCTCGATACTTTGGAGATTGGCATTTTCTAGCAAAATGACTGATGTACAGAGATGAAAATATGTACTATAACTAGTTTATATATTATAAACTAACTGCGTTGTTATATAGCTACAAGCTGTGCCCGGTGTAAAGTTAAGTACACCAAGCTCAACACGAAATTTTGCGCTACACCNATTGTTATATAGCTACAAGCTGTGCCCGGTGTAAAGTTAAGTACACCAAGCTCAACACGAAATTTTGCGCTACACCAAAAGCCTGGGTTTTTACAGTCTCAAGCTTCGTGGCGGTATTCACAACCAAGTCTTGGGAATTAGTATTTCCAAGACGTTGTTATGGATTTTCTGAAGTTCGTTCTTGTCACGCATGCTACTACGCGAGTTGGTCTCAATCTCTATGAAGAGCGTCTCATTTTTATTTGCCTTGGGAATGTATTATTAGGTTCCGTATTTACTGCTTGACAACACCATTTACAAACCTCACGACTATTTATTTCGTACTGGTAAGGAAGTAAAAACCATGTTCACCAATTTCGCTCTAGACGTATAGTACTTGCCAGTCTAGTTAAGGGCCGGCGAGCAAGCTAAGTGACTTATAATAAAAAATAACCAACATATTCCCAATACAAATGATTGTTGAACTCGAGTCTGAAGTTTTAATTTATAGGTATACTAATTGCTTGTGCTGTAGCTCGAATTCTCGGAATTTTACTCTCCCCTAAACAGCCGCAACCCGTCTACAAATGTGGGGAGGGCTATGCGTAGGACCAGCTTAGTAACGTTGTTCAATGGAAGATACTTATGAACAGCGATAACGTCGCAAAATAAATCCAATATTACTTATTTGATTATGAAGATAGAATCCTTTACACGCATAGAATTTACCAAGTCATGATTTATACAGAATTCTCATTTATATCCTATGAATAAAATATTTTACGTAGAGAAAGTCTTGCAGTCAGTCTGCTCTCCCACAAAGATTAAACAGTACTGAAAACTCGTTATGTACGTTATGTTTGAGTAACCAACAGCTTGCCGTAGTTAGTCAGTTAGCCGGCCTGTACGATTCCTGGGGTCTCGGGAAGGTATGGTGCAAATATGCCTGTTCAAACGGTCGTGAATTAATCACTCTGCCTGTAAAAACTGTCATATGCATCTGTAGTGACACAAATCACGCCACGCAAGTAAATAAATACAACTTTTTCACAATAATTTGACTGCGATCGTATGGCGGCGGTATGTTTAGAGCGGATTTTCCAACTCAAGAAGGTCTTAAAACTTTTAGTAATGGTAGTAAATTTTTGCGACCAGGGTATGTGTATAGAAGTCATTCCTATAGCAGCACACTTTTAAAATTACTGTGAACTGAACAACACATGTCTCGACAAGCATAGCTGTGTTACAGAAAGCACGTCTTAAATCGTCTCTTCATATGACTGTTAACGCCACTCCAAAACATTAGTTTACGGTTCATCCTATTAATTATTCAGTATTCAACCAATTTTTTATAAACTGTTATAAGTTAAATTAACACATTTTATAGCTCGGTTAAGGATCTACTTTTCCGCCATGTTTGTATCCTTCTGTCGTATGTCGAATTAACTTTGCCATTGGCCCTATCAATTTATTCAAGCGGCAGCAAGTTAAACTGAGGAATTGTTGGCAACGTAGATAAGCTAATAATATTACAGTTCTTACACTTATGGGTTTGAAACAGAAATGAGCTAAACGAAATACGTTCAGTATTCACGCAATTATAAAATCATGCTTTCAGTCCGACTTTAACACATGGAACTTCTTTATCTACATCCCTGCCAATTTTACTGGGAACATGCGAATCAGTGCGCCCGCTTAAATAAGTGAATGCAGTTATGGCAAATTTTTTTCTAACAATTTATTTAAAGATGGTTTAGTTAAAAACGAACCAACAATAACTGACTCTCTTTAACACTTTACCGCTTGGTCAACATTTTTAACGTGGATTTATTTGTCCTTGAAGACAAAAATCACGTGGACAAGCATATGTTGCCTCGCTTATTTTCATTTGGTCCTATTATGAGCACAATTTCACAACAGTTGTATTTTTTGTAAACAACTAAAATTTTATTTACGTATGTTAATGTAGAGGATTGGATGTGTTTCGCTTTACATGTTAGTGTAATTTGTATACAGTAAGCTCGTCGATTAACTAGCCAACAGCTAGCCATTAATGAAACGTTTAAGAAGGATAGGCATGTACCGTGTAATTTGGACCGATAGGACGCACGTAAGTGAAAATTCACAGATCAATAGAAATTGTGTTCCTGTAATGGGACGTATATAGACGACTTACTTCAAGCTTGTCATGACTCTCACAAAATATGCACATACCTCAAAGTGTTAACTAGTATTTCTCTGACTGACATCACTGATTTGGGTTTAGAATGTAGTATAATTCAAAATGTTATAATTTCGGAATCGAGTAATAACCGTTTCTTTAGAGAAAATAACTCTCCGTAATTTTATCGGTACCATCATTATGCCACAGTATATGAGAGCAAGATAATAATATGTGGATTTCTATTAGCCTGTATTACAACACATATTCATCTACGATCAAGAGCTTATCTACAATACTGCCTTTGTTTTATGTATCAGCGCAATGTGCAAACTTTCTAACCCAAATGCCAACAAGCGTCCGCATTTATCACTGTCAGCATTTCTTATATGGTTGGCAATCTGGCCCTATCAATAAAAGTCCCTTTCCTTATTTTCTAAATAATCAAAATGTGAGACAATGTTCACACAATGATTGTTAGAATTCAACAGAAGCCCCACAAAAAGACGATAGACCAAATGCTAACTCTTAATGCTGAGATAATATAGGCCGCAAGTTTATCGGCCATTTATAACATGTCATAAGCAACAAGCTAATGGACCATATGCGGCATGCCAACTGTTGCTTACTGCTGGGGCCATATTAGCAGCAAGCTTAGGGGTCAATGCTGGCTGTTGCTTACTACTGAGGGAATACTATCAACAAGCTTACGATCTATATGGTATGACAACTGTTACTGCTGGGGACATATTAGCAACACTTTCAGGGGCCATTTTTTTCATGGCAACAATATGTTGTTTTGAAATAGTAAATGTCATATATGAATACACTTCTTTTTCATTTCAAGCATATGTAAAGTAAACTTATCATGTGACATTACTAGCACAAGGAAAAAATATCTTCTACGCTGGAAAACTGCAAAGCATAAAATGTAAAAATGTCTTTATTTTGCATGTTAAATACCCCCTTTAATCAACCTGAAACTAAAGTACTAGTCGTTTAAACAAAACACATAAATCCCATTATTGACTTTTGATACAAACATAAGTGGTCTCTCTAGAAAATTAACGGAGTCACAGTGGCTGAGCGGTTAGCCTGCTCGTCTCTCATCAAGGTGGGGTTCAGTCCCCGGCCGGGTCATTCCCGGGTTTTCACATGTGGGAATCGTGCCGGACGATGCCACTGGTCAGCGAGCTTTCTCGGGGATCTTCCGTTTCCCCGTCCTTTAATTCTGGCGTAACTCCATTCCCACCTCAATCACCATCATCGGCTGTCAAGACCAAGGTGTTAATAGCTGCTCAAATCTCTTCACTCACTCACTTAACCTAGAAAATTGAATAATGCAACTTGCACGTTTGGAAAGCATTCATAGGTACTTAAAACAAGTTGTGCATGATTAAATGGTAGTGTAATTTGTAGCGTTCTAGACTACGATTTTAAGGGCTGTGAGTTCGATTCCATGTTCCTTCGAAAAATTTACCTTTCTCGAAAAGGTATTAAAGTAAAAACGAATAACGATGAGAAATAAGTGAATTCTTGCTTGAACGATATAGGTTTATTTTTTTTGTTTGTTTAGACAATGCATAAGAAGCTGCATTAACGGGGACCACAGGTAGAGAATATCTGGGTTGTAAGTGGCAAATAGCTGGGCTACAAGTGGCTTGCCAACAGCTGGTTAACTCTCGCTGCTACTGACTGTGCTGGCATGCCTGATGTACAGTTGGCTATGCAGAATCGGGCAGCTCAAAGGCAGACTGTATTTTGTTGCACGGAGTGGAGTGGAATGGAGAGGTTTTGGGCAGCCCTTAACGAGGTTTTGAGAACCGATTGCTACACGGAAGATTTCTGAACAGTGGCCCAGATGTGGCCAACTGCACACAAGTCAAGAGGCATTATGTTGGCTACGTGCATCTGCGGGTGCATTACGGAGACTGGTTGATTATGTAAGCAGTTCGTGGGATGCTCGTGAAAAAGTACAAGCAGATTTCTCTATGTAGGCCAAGTGACTTCGCTACTTGGGATTAAATCTCGAATGTTGGTTTTGCGTTGTAGGTACGATACCAACCAATCGTAACGGAATATTTTCGGGTATTTTTAAATAGTTTGTAAACAGTTTCAATATAATATTTAAAGTAGATTATTAAAATCCTTTGTTATTATTTTCTTAAATTTATTTTATTCCTATTTTGGAATTACTGACAGATTAATTTGTGAATTTTACGAATACAATGATTTAGTTGTAAAATGGATGTTACTAGTTTCTCCAGGAATTTCTCACCACCAGCAGAAAGCCTTAGCACGGCTGGTTATATATAGAAAAGTCGAGGTGGCGGAAGGAGGAGGGGGAATAATAAGTTCTCGACGACCGACAGCGAAGGGTAACAAACTCGGCACACGGCGTTTTCATGCTCTGGTATCTTCGTGGCCAGTGGCGGCGTGATTTGCCGCGGCTTTCCCACATACATCTGTTTCCGCTGCTTCTTTTGTGAGAGAAAAACAGCGGAGAACACCTGCAGCCGCTCCCGAGCTGCTAAAGCTCCGGCGTTCAGTTCGTGCGGTGCCGGGCCTTTTGTGATCCGGCCGGGAAACGTGAGCTCTGAAGGAACAGCGCTTGTTTTGTTTGTTTCACGCCGACGACAGAAAAAAAAATGCCTCGGAGAAACTTTTATACCCAGTCATAGAGTATTTAAGAATACAGAGGTGGAACAGTCGCGTAGTCCACGAACTCCAGCTGTGACCGCCAGAAAAATGGCTTCGCCGGTCAGTGAAATGTTGGAACGCCATTCGCCAATCAGTGCCTGGTAATCTACCTGACCACCAGCAGCCTAGCCAATAAGTAACCTTTCGCAGCACGCAGTAGCCAGGTACACCGAGGCCCACCCCCGAAGCTTGGGGGGTGGCCCTCGGTGTGCCTCAGTGTACCTATTGCGCAGCCAATAAGAGAGTGGGCACAGACACATCAAAGGAACCGCTACTCCATTTCGTCTCTGTGTACTTAATGTGCTCTCTGACCCAGCAGATGTTCCTTCGAGAAAATTTGCACTGTTTGGAATACTACGTAGGTTACACTGCGCGTCGCTTGTTGAAGCGAAATACATTGTAAGGTCGTTGTAAAATTGTCTATATTAAATGTACAACGTCTTCTAATAAACTGCTGTATAAACGGTTTACTTTTTTACTCGCTTTGCTTTCATCTCTTACGTCCCTTTTTGTCCACAACCCACATGATTTGCCTACTCTGCTTATAACCCACAAATTACGAATTCGTAGTAACCTACACTGAAGTTGGAAAGGGAAGGGGGCATTTGTTTGCCCATTTCCTTTCCGGTTACACAATGGCACCACAAGAAAACAGTGTGTAGGTAAAGCTTCATGTTTAACGTGTTTACTAAAATTGGAGGTCCACAATTATGTTAAATAATATTGTTAATACTCGTGTGATAAGTATTTTGTGTTAAATATGCAAATATGTAGCAGTGCGAGTTTAAATACTGAATTAATTGATTTCAATTCAAAATTTTGGGAAAGGATGAGTTTTGTAGCAGCATACCGGAAACCAAATCCTCCGCAAGATCTTGGCTTTGTCCTCCCCATCCCTGTTGAAAGTTAAATGTCCTTACACTCCTGTGTAGATGTCCTCATATTTAAATTAGGTAGCTTTAATAGAAAACGTATGAAATATATGTATTTAATAATTTAACATGGTGACATTTTATGGTATTTTCATAGCATATATATATATAGATGCAAAATTAATACTTTTAGTTCTTAAAAATATTTTTGACGATTAATATTAATAAATAACGAATTATGTCTTCCGAATAGCTGATCTCTAATAGATGATTCTGTCATCGGAGAGTTCAGGTATCCCACGTGCACTATTTATACCTTCAACTGTGTAGACATTAATTATGGTTGTGGCACATAAATATGTCCTGATTAGTTTAATGGAAATTCTATAAACGACCAGCTAACGTGTAGGATTATGGGGAATCGCTCGTAATGAATATTATTTTTCTGATAGTGCGGTTAGCAAACCGCCCTCCTATTCCGGAAGTCGGGAGTTCATCTTCCGCCTATGATCTAAGAGTTTTCTTATCCAATTAGTTATTCCGTCACCTACAAATTCCTGTAATAATTTCTTCCTACATTTCAGAAATGGCAGGTCCTTATTGTTCCTTTTCAGAAATCTGTCACCAGATTGATATTTCCAGCCTGGGGTGCAACTCCACACAACATTAATTAATTCATTTTTAAGTATCGTGTTGATACCTAAGCACAAATGAATAAATAATGAATTTCCCGAAATATACAACACATAAGAATTACCTCTTCGAGTGCCAATATAAGATCTGAACGAATCGTAATATTTCTAGTATTTCAATACTGGGTTCATATTATGGAGATAGTAGCGGCTACTGAAAGGCAAACAGTTGAACCAACTTGCAGCACACTTAAGTCTGAACAAGTTAATTTTAACAGCTTTAAAAAATTCAAATACTGTAGAGTATCGGAAGTGAAAAATTAAACTTGAGACACTTAGGCCCCTGAATCTGACGCAGAAGCAGGAACATTGCCATTGCACATAATTTATTCTCCAAGTGAAAACATGAAATCATTATAAAAATTCCTCACAGAACACGCAGGGACGTGAAACAAAGAAAAGACGACTTTCTGACAAAGCGGCCACATGGACGAGTGCGCTTTACAATTCGGATTGCTCACATCCAGACACAAAGGGAAGGGGCAATGAACGTACACGTGATCAGACGACATTTTTTGTCGAATGCATTCCCTAGAGGCGTGACAGTTCTAGGAAAACTGCAGACAGCCACGCCTGCAGTATCGTGGACGCGAGACAGGATGAAACGGCCAACGGTCTGAGGAATTTGCTGTGCTGCGCTACCATCCGGATCAGAGGACAAACAATTTTTACGAGACACGGTTTGGCTAGAAACTAATGCAACTTCACTTGCAATCCACAGAGTGAAATCTTTGGGGAATACCACCCACGCAAACCATGATAAAATTGATTACAACTAAACCAAACTCTGTAAATAACTACTCTCACTGCATAAAAAATAAATAAATGGCGTGTGGGGAGTGCACCCAGGGCAAGGCAACACCCTCCGAGTGACGGTCTTTCCAGCTGGGACCCGTAGGTGACCGTCATCCCCGAGCATGACAGAAATGAGACCCTAGAATGAAGCGGCGCTGGAATGGAAGGGCGGGGGAAGCGGGAGTGACCCGAGAAGGCCCGTTGGCAAGCGGCATCGGCCAACACGATTCCCACATGCGAGGATCCGGGAGTGAACCCGCCGGGGATCGAACCCGGATCGCCGTGGTGGGGGGCGGGCGCCCTGGACACTACGCCACTGCTGCCCC
>NQII01000819.1:434042-513849 GCA_002778355.1 Clitarchus hookeri | reverse complement strand
CCCCCCAACTGCATAAAATTAACAAGTATTGTTCCATTTACTTGAGACAAATGAGGACGTACACAAACAATGAAGGAAACTGGTGAGATACTACCGAAATTGGTGGATTATGCATTCTTTACTTCATACAACAAATAAAAAATACTGACGTAATGCAACGATTGCTGGGAATTCCTAACAGCAGTTAATAATTTGACCCTCAGTAAAGCAGTGAGCGAGGCGAGAGTGACGCGGCTTGCAACAGAACGCGCAAGCCTCTCGGTGCAGTGCTACATAAGAGGGCGTGTTTGCATTTACAATTCTCTAACAATGTATCGTTGGTGCAGTCAACTAGTGAAATTGAGAAACAATTGTTTGACGAGAATACGTCTGTAAATTTACAACCATAGTGGGCAATCCAGAAAATCTAATGATAACAAAATCGGGGGATACAGTTTGGCATTGCAGCTCCGAATCTATCGTATACATCTAAAATTAAATTACACCACTCGATTGCCAAAGTATAAAAAATTTTGTTAAGTTGAGTGAGGACTGAGGAGCGTCGCACGCGGCATGGTGGGGGCACCGTCATTCTGAAATTGAGTTTTAATCAACAGCTCTCGTCGAGATCAATCGACTTTGTATATATAACATTTGTGTGGCGCGACTATGGTAAAATTGTATAAGTTAAATTTTTAAAAATTGAAAACTTAACAAAATGTTGGCCTATACTCGTTAAAAAGCCAAGTCAAAATACAAAAATCGCATAAGTTGGAAAGAGCATCTCAAGAACAATCCAGTGATATCCTTGAAACTCCATATGATCGAGTGAAGTGGTTGCAGGAACGTAAAAACGTAGACGTATTCACGCAAAACAAACGGCCGTGTCTCCGACAGTCACATCCCGTGTTTTTTTTTTTTTTTTTTTTTACAATGTGTATGTTACGTCGTATAAACTGTGTTGTCGGCTGTAGCCACACGAAAATAAATAGGACAGAGTTATATTTCATTCCTTCCCTGTTAAAGGCTATCAGAGAAAGCAGCTAGAATTGAGGATAAATTATGTGTCAATCACATGCTAATTTTCTTTTAAACTTTTGGGGAACAGATATATTGAAACAAATCAATACGAAAATAATTTTGTTTCAATGGAAATAAAAAACTTTGGAATCCTACCAAAAAAACTCTAGTACAATTGAAACAAATGCAGCGTAATTTCCTCCTATTTTTCCTACATTGAAAACGGTACAAAATTATACTAAACAAAGATCTAAACGCTTCGAACGATTCAACAAGCGAGTAAATGTTATATTTGTACCGTAGATCAGTGCTCATTCGAAGGATTTTCGCAGGTAAGCACGTCAACTAAGGAAAATGTAAAAAAATGTGTGTACTCAAGTTTTAATAGAGACTGTGCAAAATGGGAACGAGAAATTTGTGCTCACATCGTGTTTTCTCGAAAATAACACATTGTAAATTCAGTGCGATTTACAATATATTTATCACCCCAAGCCCTCATCGTACACAGAAAAATGATGTGGCCCCTCCGAATTAACAAACATGCAAAGGTTTCCACGAAATTGCTTCTATAAAGGAACGTGAAATATATGAACTAATGAATGTGTATACTGAAATATTAGTATTTTGTTAATTCTTATTGGATCAAACCTTTCTATATTTTGTCTCGAAAAAATGCCTTGCTTTTGTTTTTAATGAAGTNTTTTAATTTTGTTAATTCTTATTGGATCAAACCTTTCTATATTTTGTCTCGAAAAAATGCCTTGCTTTTGTTTTTAATGAANTAGTATTTTGTTAATTCTTATTGGATCAAACCTTTCTATATTTTGTCTCGAAAAAATGCCTTGCTTTTGTTTTTAATGAAGTGGAAAGTTGTTTTATCGTCTTCATTAATCACTGTTTGGTTTGATGTACAACAACCACCTCTCGGTTTTTTATATACAGTAAGTGCTGCGTATTTTAGATAGTAAAACATATATTAATATATATGAATATATTTGCCGAACAAGCAAACGTAAGAAAAGCGCTTTCGCTAGGTTTTAGAATAAAATACCCAAACGTTAACAGATATTATAGATTGTACTTACTGTAATAAAAACATAACAACCTGATAATGTCGAAAATAGGGTTTTCATGCATTCAAGATACAAAGGATGCACACACACACACACACACATACAATTTTAATTGGTGTTACCGCTAAGTGTGTCTGGAGTCCCAATGTTACGGTGGTAGAAGTAGTGATGCATACCTACTTAACCAATAACTGTGGCATTTCAAATCTTTTAGAAATAGGAGACGAAGTATTGGCTGACAAGGGTTTCGCTAGTATCTAAGTACAGAAACAATAAAAAACAAAAATGTGATATTAAATACACCTCCACATTTAAGAAATGAAAGATCCACTGACAAGGAAATCTCTGATATTTACTCTATTACTAACTTCAGAATACACGCCTAACAATGTATGCAGCGAGTAAAATTATTTAACATTTTATATAAGCTCCCTAGCCTCTGATCCTATACATGTGCTGCTGTCTGGCCAACTTTCTACCATTTTTTTTTTTTAATTTTTCAGAATTTTAATTGAAGTGGAGTCAATGTGAACTAATAATTTTTGTACTGTAATTTTACTTATTTTAAATAGATGTATACATAAAATACCGATAGTGACAAACTTATAATATGCTATGTTATATGTTCATTTTTGTAAATGCGTACAATATAATAATAAAATAATTTGATGTAATCACTCAGTTACCATTAATGTGCAGAAAATAAACTAATACCCATATTTTCTCCTCAAAAAATCAGTTTTCTCATGTTTCATGAATTCCGTTCCACACAAAAAAAAATAAAGTTCAGACTTTTAAATTATCAAATAAATTTCAAAGACATATTGTTTCAGCAGCTAACACCAGAGGAAAGGGACATTTAATATCCGGAACAAACATAACTCGACTTGTTCAGGTTCGACGTTTAGCGGGAAATAGTTCAATCTTAATTTATTGCAGTATTTTTCTTTCCCTAAAACAGAAAAGAGAAATGCAATTTTCTTGTTTTTTTTCCCGTACTATTAATTAATGCACATAAAAAAAGTGTTATAGCTCAACTATTAATTTATACTATTTTTGTGGTCTTGCTTAGGCAAAGTTAATTTTATCCACTAACACATTATGCAAAACTCAGAATATTAATTTTCAAATATATATTGTAGTGTGTAATTAATAGAAAACAAAAGTTGTTACCTTCTACAAAACTTAATGATGATTAAATGAACACAATGTTGTTGAGCTACCAGCGTTATTCGCCTGCATAACCGCGAAGTCAATGATAACCGCCTAAACAATATGACTTTCTATAATTGTTTGTGTACAAATTGACTTATTTACAGCAAATGCGTCCAAGTATATGTTTCTCGTTACTCACAAATTATGGAGTACAAATAAATATTTTAAAAAATATATGAGTAACAGTAATTCTTACCAGCTGCTCTGATGTTGGTTTTTTCCTTATGTTTGCGGTTCGCTCGATTTACATGAATCACTGCTTAAGTAGCAGAAATATATTACAGCGCACACGTGCTTACACGTCCTCGAGACTCCAGCTGGAGAATCCCATTATGAAACTGGGTAAAACAGGAGCACGATTGGTGNGATTTATCGGGGATGGCCTATATCAAGGACCAGTTCCAACATTCGCCTGAAGCGATATCGAAAAACCACGGAAAAATGAAACCAGGATGACTTGACCGGCAGTTAAACCCGGCTCCTCCCTAAGCCCTTAGCGATTCTAGTGTTTTACCATGGTACCACTTCGTTTGGTGTTGTATCTTCCTACCGCAATGTTCTGGAGTTGAATTCTTCTTAATCTATAATTAAAATGGTTATATGTATATCTAAGATTTGTTTGGTTCATTACGTGAGTGGAGTGAAGAGGTTTGGGTGGCTCTTAACATCGAAGTCTTGAGAGTCGTTGAGGGTGAAGCGAGGTGAGTATGGAGGAGCTCCGGAATGCAAGGATGGGATAAACTAAACATCCCCGAGAAAACACGCCGACCAGCGGCATCGTCCGGCATGATTTCCACGTGCGAAACCCCGAGAGGGGACCCCCTTCCACGTCATGGTATCGAATATGGTTCGCCTTGGTGGGAGGCGAGAGCCCTAGCCGCTGCGCCACTGCGGCCCCTTTCACTACGCGAGCGGTCTCCTCCTTGCCAGATCATCATCATGAAAGTGTGAAAACAAGGACCTGCCTGACTGTTAAGCAGAAAACGATTNGGTCTCCTCCTTGCCAGATCATCATCATGAAAGTGTGAAAACAAGGACCTGCCTGACTGTTAAGCAGAAAACGATTACGTTGCTATATAAAACTGACTGTTTCGTCGTGTCAGTGTTTGGCTTGAAACGCGCAACCATCCTACGACTATATCCTAGGGTATACATGAATGTGTGTATGTTTTCCACAGCTGTAAATGTAGTTTTGGTTTTTTTTTTAAACAGCCCTTCAAGTTTGCTTAACGATTCTGAAACTATTCACGCCCGGGCCACAGTCAATCTCTGCAAACCTACACGCACGGTATTTCNAGTTTGCTTAACGATTCTGAAACTATTCACGCCCGGGCCACAGTCAATCTCTGCAAACCTACACGCACGGTATTTCCCGCGTCTATTTTCCTAAACAAACATTGCAAAGTTTCTTTATTTGGTTTAGAGACTTACATTTTGAAAACCGCTGGATTCGTTAAAAGACAAATGAGGACAAGTACATTAATTATAAACAAATTAATATTCTTCAATACAGGAAACCTGTTTTCTCCGTGCTCGTATTACACATCGCTAGAAAATCTTTATGTTAAATTACGGAAAAGTACTTGTAAAAACTGGTAACAATTCATTTTCTCGGTGAGGAACTTTCCGTCAGTTTCAGGGATTTTTTTTGAAGTTATAGAATTTGTCGTAAAATTACTTATTCATACGAATAATGTTTATGTTCCATGCAGTGGAATTAACAAAATAGCTTTATCGTCGTTATATGGATGTTGCACTGTGTTCAATGAAAAAATTACTTGTTCCACAGCAAAAAAAAAAGAAACACGAAATATTTGTCCCAAGATCTTATTCATAGGCCTACTCACGTATGGAATTAGCGCAATCTATGTGGTGAAACGTTAATATTTACGAATTGTCGAAGTGTAGTTGGTGTGTGCTAACTCTTGATGTTCTAAGGTTTTTTTTTAAGAAGCGTGAATTTCTTAATATCCACAGAAACAATAATTTTTGGGTTTAAACGGCTAAGAACGTTTTAGGTAGCACCGACATTTTTGGCGTCAAGGCCGTTGTTCATGAATTGGGATGATATTCCGTATTTCACCATTACGGACTGTGTTTCCGTACGTTGATTGTGTATGCCCATTATCATTANAATTGGGATGATATTCCGTATTTCACCATTACGGACTGTGTTTCCGTACGTTGATTGTGTATGCCCATTATCATTAAATTTTCGTTAATTTACAAAAAATTCTAACAGTGCCATTGTTTGACGTCTGTAGCCAGTATTTTAGTTACTTATCTGTGGTTCTGCGCTAGAAGTTTAGCGCGTTCCCCAACAATACGCTGGATAAAAAAATTTTAAACAAAAAATGTTTTGTGTCCCTAATGTTAAATAACAATACCGAAGCCNAATTGGGATGATATTCCGTATTTCACCATTACGGACTGTGTTTCCGTACGTTGATTGTGTATGCCCATTATCATTACATTTTCGTTAATTTACAAAAAATTCTAACAGTGCCATTGTTTGACGTCTGTAGCCAGTATTTTAGTTACTTATCTGTGGTTCTGCGCTAGAAGTTTAGCGCGTTCCCAAAACAATACGCTGGATAAAAAAATTTTAAACAAAAAATGTTTTGTGTCCCTAATGTTAAATAACAATACCGAAGCCANAACAATACGCTGGATAAAAAAATTTTAAACAAAAAATGTTTTGTGTCCCTAATGTTAAATAACAATACCGAAGCCAATATCAAAAGTCTAGAGATGAAACGAATAGTAATTTTGCCGGATACCGGATACCGGATATTCGGCTGGGTCACAAGCCGGATGGCCGGATATCCGGCGGCCGAATATTCGGCAGGTCTGAGTGTGATTTCTTCTTAGAAGAAATATTCATGTCGCAACATGTTTGTTTTCCGACGCCGGCGCATAGATACTCGCGGGAGTGCAGTAAGCAGGCGGGAGGGGTAATGAATGAGTTCGCTCACTCATTTGTTTTGTTTTGTTTGAGCCGCCATTTGTTGACGTTCGGGTTTAGGTGAAATTAGTGAAAGCAAGTTACGAAAATGTCAGCGCGAAGTAAAAGATCCCCAATTTGGCAATATTTTGATATCAGCAATGACAACAATAAGTTTGCTGTGTGTTCGTTGTGCCAAATGCAAATCTCTCGTGGTGGAAAAGGAAAAAAAGCAGGTATGTATTCAATTATTTTATTATCGGATTTAGCTTTTTGTATCGAAAATATTCCGCAATTTAACGTGAATAAAATTTATTTCAAGTTGATCTACTAAATTTAATAATAAATAATGATCGTATTCGTAACTAGTTATGTAACCACGGAATTCGAGGGGTTTGTTTTAAAAGATATTATTTTAAGAAACTGCTGTCATACTTTCGTAGCCTTTCGTGAACTTCAAGTAAATTATAAATGGTTAATGGATAGTTAATTTATTGTTGTATAAACTAGTTTACTGATCCGAATTATTTCAAATCTTACTTCGCTTTTATTTATCGATTTTGTTTTAATCAATACGCTTATTTTTCTTTCAGGTACGTCAGCTATGAGTAACCATTTGAAATACAAACATCCGGATAAGTTCAACGAGATTCGTAAGGATAAGTCCGTGGTACTTGCTCCGCTGCCAGCAGCCAATGCTCACCCCGGTCCAAGTACATCGTCGACATCGACACAAAAACAATTAAGTTTGTCTGAATCATTTGAACGAAAATTATTATGGGATGTGAATGATGCAAAGGCCAAAAAGTATCATTATCTAATCACAGAAATGATTGCACTAGACAATGAGCCATTATCTATCGTGGAAAGAGTTGGATTCAAGAGATTCATGGAACAAGCGGTACCCCGCTATGAAATGCCGAGTCGCACCTATATTACTCAAACAATTGTTCCTGATATTTACGACCGAATTAAAACAAAAATTGCAGCAAATATAGCAAATGCTCTCGCGATTTCAGTGACTTCTGACGTTTGGACCTGTTTGCACAACAATGCGAGCTTTTTGAGCTTCACAGCTCATTGGTTGTCTTCTGATCTTCATCAGGAACATGCTGTTCTTGCTATGAAGCCATTCCCAGGATCCCATACTGGAGAAAATATAGCAAAAGAGCTTAATACGATCGCAGCTCGCTGGAACATTAACCAAAGTAAAATACATTTACTTATTCATGACAGTGGTGCTAACATGGTCAAGGGTGTTCGAGTGGCCGAGTATGATTCTGCTAGATGCTTCCTTCATTTACTTGAGAGGGTTGTCACAGTCTCGTTAAAGGTTCAACATGAAGTAGTGGAGATGATCGCTGCCGGTAGACGTCTTGTGACGCACTTCAACCATTCAGGTTTAGCTCATGAGAAACTGATCGAAATACAAAAAGAACTTTGTTTGCCACAGCACCAACTTGTTCAAGATGTAAGTACGCGGTGGAATTCTACCTATTATATGGAAGAACGGTTATTGGAGCAAAAACGGGGTATTTCTGTTTACGTAGCTGACCACGGCATACTTAATAACTTGACAGCTCAGCAATGGGAATTGATGGAACAGTGCGTCAAGCTTTTAAAACCTTTTGAGGAAATTACAAAAATCACCAGTTCCGGTCTCTCTTGCATATCAGAAGTTATTCCCCATGTTGCTGCTTTAAAGAAGTATTTGGACAAAGAAGAAACTGCAAAAATTACCCCTGATATACTGCATATGAGAGCCTCGTTAAGAGCTGAAATAGAAAGCCGTTTTAGCACCATAGGACAAGATCAAAATTTTTTGATTGCAACGTTCCTCGATCCGAGGTTTAAGACCAACTTTTTCGGGGCACTTGAAGCTGAAAGTGCTAGGCAAAAAATTTTGTTGGAGTATTTAAAAATGACCTGTGATGATTCGTCTAACAGTGGATGTGATTCGCCATCTTCATCGCCGGCTAAGAGACGTAGAGTTGATGAGGCGGGATCGACTACAACACGCGAGGCTCACGACACATTTTGGAATTGTTTTGATGAAGTGGCGAATGAAAATAATAGATCGTGTCAGGATCAAGAGAAAAGCGCGATTGCAAATGAAATTGATTATTATTTAAAAACAGCTCGTATTGATCGTAGCTCCGACCCTTACTTTTGGTGGAGTGTCAATACAAACCAATATCCAAATTTGTCAAAATTTGCTAAAATTTATCTTTCAGCTCCATGCAGCAGCGTCTATAGTGAAAGGTTGTTTTCTGAAGCCGGCCTTGTCTATGAAAACAAGCGCAATCGCTTATTGCCATTACACGCAGAACAAATTGTGTTCATCCATCACAATTTGCCTTTAGTTAATTTTGAATATTAATAAATTGTGTTTAATATTCATAATAAAGAAACCACCTTAACTTATTGATTTTCATTTGTTTGGCATGAATTTTAGAATGGATTAAATATTATACCTATCTAATGTGGACAGTAGTTGCATTTATTGCATAAATTTAATCCAACTTTGATATTTTTGTACTATCCGGTATCCGGCCGAACCGAATATTGACTCACTATCCGGTATCCGGCCGAAATAGAACAAAGGGCCGGATAGGCCGGATAACGGATAGTAACCGGATATCCGTTTCATCTCTAATCAAAACCAATGTCACACTGAGAGAAAGGTTTTTTCCAAACAACAAAATACATGTTTGTATAGAGCCAAATATATATTTAACAGTCTCGATAAAATATCTTCTTGAGTAAACGCAACTTGAATGGAAACCAAAGTGATTTAGGTCATTTAACAAAATACATGCTTGAATAAGCGAAACCTTTTGTATTGGGGGAAAAAAACCAATAGAGTGAAAAAAAAAAATTAGTTTAAGGTTTGGATACTCAACATTGCAAGTGATTCTGTGGAGGTAGTACGTTGCCTACCGTAAGGCGAAGTGATAGCATAAACAACAAGACCTAAACCCGTGAAGAAAATTTTAAAGTTTTACATAATTGAAAATTTTCTGACACGATCCGCAATTGAGCCCGGCATATGTACCGAAATGTTAGTGCGATTATTTAGGCATGTCTTCATTTGTGGTAATGATATTAAATTGTTTTTTTTTTTGCAATTAAATTTTTACAGGTTAGTGAATTTTTAAATTTTAAATAAGTAGGCCAGTTCGTGATAGAAATCACTTTTAACCAGTACAATCTACTGTCCAAAATATTATTAAACATTTATAACGTTTTGTGTTATACTCAAAGAAGTTAATAAGTTATAGCGAACAAATGTGTAAATATTTTATTAAAATAAAAGTTTTAAGATAAATTATTTCATATTTACAACGACATGATATGCAACAAACCATGTTTGGGTTTATAATGTTAGATATACACAACAGTCACATATAAAAGGAATGCATAAATTATGAGCAACGGAAAAAAACAACATCAAAGTATCAGGCAGCTAACTGAGTTCAGGTCCTCATGGCCGAAGTCACCAAGTGGCAATGTGGTCAACTGATGATGGTTTAAGCCCAAGGCGCGGCTTGCTGCAGTCCTTAGATACCTCTTTTATGCAAAATATTGAATTTCCATGCTTAATAAATTGGCAGCTATTTTGCCAATACCACTACCAAAAATCGTGCAATAAAACCAACGTTAGACTACTGTCTTTTTGTAGATTAGTTCTCTGGAATGTTTGGACATTTCCCCTGACTTATTTTTTATTTTTTTCTACATAGAATATGTTTATGCTAGTCAAAATATTTTATTTTCATATAAAATTGAAAAACGAAACGTGAGCACACGTGTTTAACAATGTTTGACTTCGTGATTTTGAGAATTTCATTAGCGATGGGAGACTAAATGGTGAAGACACGCGTATATGACGAAAATGGGCCTACCTCAACTTAAGTTACTAAGAGCATGTTAGTAAGCGTATCCGTTAAAACTTATGCGTAAAAAACGTGAACATTAAAAAAATTGACTTCTAAAGTCCTCAGTTAACGGCTAACTAGCTATAATATTATTTTCTACTTTTGTGCAACATGGCTAAAAATACCTCAATGAAAATATTTCCCACGAAACTGCGAAAATGTGCTGTTAAAAATTATCTGGGAATCTCTGTGAAATTTCAGACAGTTTCTTTGGTCAGTTCTGGACCTTGCGTGAATTTCACGCAGCTTTCCATCAATACACGGAATTTGCTGTAAATTTACTAGTGCGTTTTTCTGTATTCGTAATTAATAAAGTGGGGTTCCAGAAACAATATTTTTTTTTCATGTTGGTGTTCCACTGTGCACCAAGGAAGGAGTGAAATAATTAGAAATAATTTTAATCATGTGAAATTAGAAAACGAATTGGTAATTTAACAGCCTGTAACTCTAACCAGTTATCCAAAATATTTCATTGGCTTATTATAAACGTTTAAACGTATTAGAGAAGCTGTGATATTTTGTCCGCAATCATGCAGACATTTCCAGACGAACACAGTGTCTAGATTTGCCTTGCCACGGATTCCAAGCCATAATCTCTCGCACCGTAGATCGGCGCAAACCAACAGCACTACCAAGACCGGCTACTATTGAGAGAAAGACGGNGGGGCGCTTCTTAACACCGAGATTTTGAGCGCTGGTGAGGGTTAAATGAGGTGAAGATTGAGCAGCGGCGGAATGCAAGTGCAGGTAAAACGGGAGTAACCCGATAAAACCAGCAGGCCAACGGCAACGTCCACCTCGTTTCCCAGATTCGAAAATCAGTGACTTCACCTGGAATAGAACCCGGATCGCCTTGGTCCATTGCCGTGCATGGCTCCATCTGTTACCAATTTTCTTGTTGGTCTGCATGTTAGTGAGTGGTTATGCGTTAGTGACACACGCGATTTTCGATTTTGTGTAATTTGAGAGTGTTTGAAGTTTTTTTGTCTGTCAATGGTTGTTTGTGGTACTTTATAATGTTTTTAAGTATGTTTTGTGAATGTATTAAATGCGGCAGAAAGATAACTTTCCATTTAAATTGGCGAATAACGTCCCGTGTAATCTTGTAACCTTCATTGTTCGTCATAGAAATTCGAATCTACTGGTAGTACGACGATCCAACTGACCCGGCTGGGAATCATACCCAGTTCGCTCTCTTCTTCTTTACAATAATTTACTTATTTAATGAAGATCAACTAAGTGCAATTATCAATACTGTGTGATTCGAAATTATGTGAAAGGAACACCAAAAGCACTGGAAATCAAGATTTATTTCTTGGTTTCCGTGTGGTGAAGAGCCTGTCTCTCACATTTAGCAAATAAAGATTATAATAATATCAATACGGTTTCTCTAAGCGAATTTTGGGCAAGGATATGATTAAGACAACTTGAGTGGTCTATACTAAGAAATTCAGCATATAATACTAAATTTTACCCACACGCAATTTACGAACATTTACCTGCCCACAATTTAAATATTACAGTGAATAACGTAGTGACAGAAATAAGATACATGAAACATTTTTTCAGGTTCAGTCCAACGTCTTAAGTATTTTTTGGTATTGGTATATAATGGTGTAATATTATTAGCAGTCTTTCGTTTAGGGTAGAAGACCAAATATNAAACATTTTTTCAGGTTCAGTCCAACGTCTAAGTATTTTTTGGTATTGGTATATAATGGTGTAATATTATTAGCAGTCTTTCGTTTAGGGTAGAAGACCAAATATAAATTTGACGATAGTTTATCGAACTAGACGAGTCGTAAGAAATGACGCACATTTTGCCTTAAAAATTCGATTACGACATATTAAAAAGGCTGTTTGTAAGACAATCCCGCTGAGTTTCAAGTCTGACGAAATAAACGAAGTTGAAGCAATGAAATATGATATTGGAAATAATAAATTTGTGTGGCTGACGATTTCCCAATGTAAAATATTATATACACCCAACATCGTGCCCAGGGCACTTCAAACAGAAGCACAGATTTTCCAAATGCAGTAGAAATTTTACGAGGGTGCCTTGAAAAAGGTTGGGGGAGGGGGGGGGAATTGAAATTAATTTTTTAAGATCTTGTAGAGAAGGCATACATAACATCAAATAGCTAGTCTATTCAACCAGAATTAATTCGTATTCGACATAGGAAAGTGTAATGTCATCACGACTAACTCTCTCTCAAGACGAACTCTTGGCTGTTCAAGAGAGAAGGTATTTTTCAAGGTTTTCAGGATATTTTATAGTTACGTGATATGATATCGTTGATAATAACCATCAACGTTATCATATAAAAAGCACGATGAACGTTATTTTTAAATGTGTTTTATATCAAATAATTTAATAACGAAACACATAATTTAAAAATTACGTTCATCATGTTTTTATAACGTAAATATAAGGATTTTAAATTAAAATCTTGATTTGTTCAAAATTCAAAAAACTATTTCGACACAAAGTTTAGTTTCAGCTAAATTGTTTATTGAAGTCACAGAACATAAATTGGTCCAGTGGTTTTGATTTTAGGCCAACATAACCTCAAAGATAAGGTGGGTGTCCTAATATTACAGACGCCCACCATGATTGCCAACTTCATTGTCTAAGCGTGCCTCTCTGTACAGTTCTATTTTTAGAACAGTCCTACCGGATGTTAGAATTCAAGGTCATGAGGCGCGCGCTGGTTATAACTGGTTCTATGATGTAATCAGTTGCGATGGCATATAAGTTATGTTTTGATTTCTCTTGTATAGGTTAACTTTGCAGGGTATGACATCTAATTCTGGTAACGGAATTTGGAAATGTGTTTTTTCTTAATGCTCATAACAGTAGGGCCCCTTCATATGCTTATATTAATCAAATTGATCTTCGTGATATAATATACTGGNTCTTAATGCTCATAACAGTAGGGCCCCTTCATATGCTTATATTAATCAAATTGATCTTCGTGATATAATATACTGGAAGACTTTTGCAGTACATGAAGGTGTTATATATAACACTGCTGTTATTTCAATTGCTCAGGCCCCTGTTTTTTATTCTCGTAAAAGAGTCTAATTTGAATTAGGGGATGAAACATGTTTGTAGCGTAAATTGGTTGGTACTACTAGAGATATGCATGTATAAGGTAATGCAAAGCTTGTATATAAAGCAAAGATGTCAATAAAGTTTTTTTAACCGAAATCGGTTAAGTCGTTTTCAATTTAGGCTAACTTAAAATCAAAAAGAAGGCGGGCGTCCTAATATTACAGAGGCCCGCCCGGATGGCCCACTTCAATGTATAGGTGCGCATCTCTGTACATTTTTATTTTCATAACAGTGCTCCTACCGGATGTTGGAATTCAAGGCCATGAGGCGCACGCTGGAATATAACCATATTTCGCCTTGGTCCATCACTGTGCATGGCTCCACTTTTTTTTTAGGTCGGCGTGTTAATGAGATGTTATAGTATATTAGCAACGTACGCGATTTTAAGTTTTGTGTAATTTTATAGTGTTTGAAGTTTTGCTGTCTGTTAATGGTTGTTTGTGGTTCTGTTTGGTGTTTGTAAGTATGTTGTGTGAATTTATCAACTGCGGAAGAACGATAACGTTCCATTTAGAGGGGCAAATAACGTCCCGTGTAACCTTGTAACCTTCATTCTTCGCCCTATAAATTCGAATCTACTGGTAGTACGGGGATTTTCACTATTTTATACGCACAGAGCTAGTTCCATTTTGCTACACTAATACAGGATTCTGGATAGTCACTTTTCATTTCCGTAAAAATTCTGTTAATGAACAGAAAATGCACCAATGTAGCAGGTAGGGCTTGGAGAAGTTTATGTTAAGAGCTGCAGCGATATTTCGCTAGAAACGTAACGGACAACCACTTGAAAAAATAATCACTTCCAATGAGCTGGCTGGGATAGACACATCGAATTACGGAATATGATGTAGGTGTTTCCATCAGATGATTAAACACGCTTGTTAATACGTTGATATAAAACAATTGTATTTTCACTAGCGAGCTCATTTGCACCAATGGATCAAAGTTATTCTGATGTAACTTTAAAATGATTTCCTAGAAATTTCTGCCATGATATAAAGCAAAGGAACCACATAAATCTTTTGATGATTTTTCTCTAAATTACATAATGAATAAGAGGGCATAGCTATAGTATTACAAACGCCACCAGTAAAATATTCAAATCCAAACGAATACATGATATCTGTACAAAAGAGTAAAGTTAGTAAACCCAGACACGTACATATTTTAAAAGAACCTTTTTATTGTGTAATTTTAACGAAAGATNAAAGAGTAAAGTTAGTAAACCCAGACACGTACATATTTTAAAAGAACCTTTTTATTGTGTAATTTTAACGAAAGATTGAGAGAAGTCCTTACGTCGTCGTTTGGAGAAGAATATGGCCAGGTACGAGTTCATAGCGTAGCGTCAATTTTTGCTCTTATAGAACACGAAACACCTGTGCGAAGGTCACCTAGCGTCTCGAACACAAATGTGAGAACACACGTACAACACATTACCGTAGTTATTTATGTATACCGCCTGTTGTAATGTTGTGTAGGCAGTGCCGTCAGCTGCGATTCTCAACAATATGGCTGGGCAGGTTCATTGTCACATTTTTTTTATAACAATGACGCAAGTGGGATTTTCATTAAATTTTTTTTGTGAAACATTGACGTCCTATGCTTGAAGCAATGAAAGCTACCAGGATGACGGTTACGTAACTAAATCTAACTTACACACATTAAAACGCCTNTGGAGAGAAGTCCTTACGTCGTCGTTTGGAGAAGAATATGGCCAGGTACGAGTTCATAGCGTAGCGTCAATTTATGCTCTTATAGAACACGAAACACCTGTGCGAAGGTCACCTAGCGTCTCGAACACAAATGTGAGAACACACGTACAACACATTACCGTAGTTATTTATGTATACCACCTGTTGTAATATTGTGTAGGCAGTGCCGTCAGCTGCGATTCTCAACAATATGGCTGGGCAGGTTCATTGTCACCTTTTTTTTATAACAATGACGCAAGTGGGATTTTCATTAAATTTTTTTTGTGAAACATTGACGTCCTATGCTTGAAGCAATGAAAGCTACCAGGATGACGGTTACGTAACTAAATCTAACTTACACACATTAAAACGCCTCACGCACCCCCATATCCAAGGCAAAAATCTCAGACCAAATCATCAAATAGGAACACTAGGCCCCACACAGAAAAATTATTCTTTAAACGGAACTGAAATATTTTTGTAATAATATAAATGCCAGTCCTTAAATAAAAATTTTTTGTTGTAAATCTGTTGCATTTGAACTTGTTCACAAACAGTCTAATAATAACAGTTAAGTGTATCCAATTATCATTGGTTGTGCGTAAACTATGCACGTCAGATACACAATGTGCGCCATTACGATATTGGCGGTTGGAGTGTGAGACTCGCTTTGATATTAGCAGTGACCTGTGTGCCTTACTGCATGGACTTGTGCAGTAGGTATTAGACTGTTTCCGAGCAAACGCGGAGAATAATGCAGTACTATGCAGCAAGCAGATAAGCCATCTACCACTTACAGGAACTGCAGGCTTTGCATACAAGTTAACTGACAATCGAAAGGTCGTTCATTCAGTTATTCGTTTTACATTGCAACCATTAACCGTGTGTGTGTTGTTTCAGTGTCATACATTGTCTGTCTGTGGTGTTGCTTTCTGAATGGAATGCCGTTTACAGACGAAGAAGCAGTTGACATGCTGATGATACTAGGAGAATGTCGTCGTTTTGTTGTTTCCAAGAAAAAGGGGTGATACCGGTGCTGTGAATCACTCTGTATATCAAATGAATAACTGATTGTCTTACTTACTGACATATCAACGCCCAGCGTCAACCATTGGTCCTGGAAACATGAAATTTGGGGAAACATTTATTAATGTAAGCAACCAATAAGGAAGGATTTATCATAATTNGTACTATGCAGCAAGCAGATACGCCATCTACCACGTACAGAAACTGCAGGCTTTGCATGCAAGTCAATCGAAAGGTCGTTCATTCAGTTATTCGTTTTACATTGCAACCATTAACCGTGTGTGTGTTGTTTCAGTGTCATACATTGTCTGTCTGTGGTGTTGCTTTCTGAATGGAATGCCGTTTACAGACGAAGAAGCATTTGACATGCTGATGATACTAGGAGAATGTCGTCGTTTTGTTGTTTCCAAGAAAAAGGGGTGATACCGGTGCTGTGNTTTGACATGCTGATGATACTAGGAGAATGTCGTCGTTTTGTTGTTTCCAAGAAAAAGGGGTGATACCGGTGCTGTGAATCACTCTGTATATCAAATGAATAACTGATTGTCTTACTTACTGACATATCAACGCCCAGCGTCAACCATTGGTCCTGGAAACATGAAATTTGGGGAAACATTTATTAATGTAAGCAACCAATAAGGAAGGATTTATCATAATTTTACCCTTGAAGAGATGAAATGGGGGTCCAAAGTTATTACGGAGAAAAAATATTAGATGGTCATTTGAAGCCACAGAAACTCTGTAATGTCACTATGCTGCAAGTCTATGCTATTTTAAGTAATTAAATATTTTAAGTGTTTGTGCCGCATATTCCATTGATTCACAATTACCTCCCTTTTGAATTGAAGATACTGCAGTTACCTTTCAAAGTGTGCTTTACGCTGACGATAAATAAGTCGCAGGAGAAAACTCTCAAATTCGCAGGAGTTGAGTTTAGGTGGGGCAGTTTCTCCTATGGTCAGTTTTACGTGACGTTCCCGCGTGTAAGCTCACCCCTCAGTCTGGTTGTTTTGGTGCCACCCTCTAAAATGGCAAAGAACATTGTTCACAAAGAAGTATTGAACATGCCTAACTTACATGTTGACACTAATAACAACTCCAAACTTAAAAGCCTCAATTTTCTTAGTTTTGGACTTGCATTTCATTCCACGATCTATTTTTAACACTCTATTATATTTTTAATACATACATAGGTGATATTTAAAAATAATATTGTAACGGAAACACGAAATCCACGCGGACAAAGTCGCGGGCAAAAAGTAATAATGACATATTACTGTAAGGTAAAACTGACTGACTTACATATCAACGCCCAGTCATAACCATTGGTCCTAGAAACATGGAATTTGGATCACCTATTCATTATGTAATGTATGCAGCCAATGAGGAGGGACTTTTCACCCCTAAACGGGTGAAATATGGGGGTTTGAAGTTTGTATGGAGAAAAAATATCAGATAATTCTATTTGCTCTAAACTTAGTGAAATTACAATAAAAATAAATAATTAAATAAATGGTTAACAGTTTCTCAGAAAAAAAGGATTAGAAAAATGGTTATATTTACTTAAAAACTAGCAAAAGTATCCCAAGTAATAAATATTTTAATTTAAAAGCAATAACCTATAATTAAAATAATATTGTCAAGAAAACACGAATTCCACGTGGGCAAAATCGCGGTCAAAAGCTGGTTTGGGGTATTATTCCAGACAATTTGAAGTCAGCTTAAATCTGCAGTGTCTTATAGATACCAGTGCGTTTCCAATTTGTGCAAGCATGTATTTATGTCAGGCTTATTTCACATACGATATGAAACCAAGGTGGTATACTTTAAGCGGGATGAATGTGATATGACAGACAGCGTAAACAAATATTGTCCAGTTTTGTGAAAGAATTTTGCGATCTCTGCGGCCGTGAATTTGCATTCGGAAGGCGTCTGTTTCAACCCTGATTTGCTTCTAATTTCGATGACGTTTTCCACGCGAATACTTGTTTATAACGGTTAACTATTGTTTATTAGAGCTGCAGTCATTTCCTAAAGGTTATTTGGGGTAACCTTAATCTAATCTGTAGTTTTTTTTTCAATATAGCACCCACATATGTAGTTTACATATTAGCAATACTGTGATGTATTATAAAGAGGTGCATTTTTTAAAAGACTTAATGATAGTTTTGAAAAGTAAAATCAAAAAATTTATTCACAGTGAGAGAAAGGGTTGTTCCACCTTACAAAATATTTTTTTTTGTATTGGGCCACTTATACAAGCTGTTTGGAAACTCACCCGAAATAAGTATTTCGGGAGGTAACTCCTTTAAGAAAATGAAATTAATATTTGCAAAACAACATAATTATTATGATGGTCAATGTTTATGTTTCCCTTATGGGGTTGGTCAGCTTCGACAAATCTTCAATGATTAAGGGGTCACGTGGTTCGGGTATTTCTGCTGGTACAAATTACATGCTCTCAGACCACTGCAGCCTGCCGCACCATACATCAATTGCATGTCGGTCAGTTTCACCCATGTAAACCTCGGCATGCTTTCTTCACTGCAGTCCTACACACATGTAAACCCAGCATACACATTCTGTCTTGTTTCGGTTGTGATGCTTTCGGAAATACTCGGCCTAATATCGGTTGCTTACTATGTGCTTACTTCCGCGTGAAGAAGTATTGCCTACGTGCCAGGCATTGCATCGTCGCCACTAAAAACTTTCTGTTCCTTTAAAAAGGAAACGGCAGGTCCTTAGCGTTTGCACAACTAGATCCTATTTTAAGTAGGATGAATTTCTCAATAAGACAGCATCAAAATTCCATAAATCTTAGAGGTGAAAAAGTTTTATGGAATTAGAGGATGGCTACCGCTATAATTTTTGTGAAGGGGGAAGGTCTTTAATGCCGGTTTTACCATAGGTTGAAGATCTCGATAACACTAAACATTGTCTAGAGAATCGTAGCTTACTTCCACGCTGTTTCCAATATTTAGTAAAAAAAAAAACTATTTCTAAACTTGATATTTAAGGACTCCCTTAGGAGTTGGGTTAAGCTATAAGTTAAATTGCGTACATCACCTCCCGAAATATTTAGGGTTAGTATCAGAACATTTTGTACATTTAGTATCCCCAACAAAGATTTTTTAGAATAAACAAAAATTGAAAGGCAACAAAATTGCTTTTGTTCATCTAACAAAATACACGATTAAATAAACAAAACCTCTGTATTGGACAAAAAAAAATATTGCACTTTAAAAAAAGTTAGTTGATTCATATATTGGTTTGACCACTCATTTGATTGCCTTCGTACGAAAATACAGCTCGAAAGTTTGTTTCTAACTACACAATTGTTGCAATTGTGTTTGTAAGTGCATTTATTGGTGTTCAATAATGATATAAAACCTTAATAAAACAAGTTCAACAGGAAACTAAAAGGTAGCTGTAAAAAGCGAAATATTTATTAACGCGAATTGTTCAGCACTTGAATTGTATGCATTCAAAATAATTACAGATCCATCAGAAGTCATTTTAGCTGAGAATGATAGGCATAACGTGGTCGGGGGCAACCGACCTCAGCTTGGTCGGGTTTTCTGTTATTTTATATGAACCCATTTTCTTTAACGTACTTAGAGCTAAACAAATCTTGAAATGCGTCAACCAAATCTCACAGTTTGGGGCTACCTTATAAGAATAACTGAATAATTTGGTTTTATCGACAAAATATTTAACTACCTCTATACAAACAATTAAATTGGTTGCACCAAACAAACTTCGTTTGATTTAAGAAATCTGTTTTCTTTGTGAAACATAACGATTTGTTAATTGTATTCATACGTACAGGAAGTCCAAAATTAACTTATACACTCTTTTAACGGGAATAACAGAGAAACTATTAAAGGAAATGTGAAAAAAGGCTTGTGTTTGAAGTTATAACGACAAAGTTGGTGTTGTGTGAATGTTAATAACAGTTACAAATGTCCACAATTTCTACCATAAGCAGCAAAACATCGTCTACAACACTGTAGAACACAACGACAAATATTAACTACGATTTCCATGGGAGTGGATTCGCAGGCGGTCACAATCGCGTCTATCATATCATCCAGTCTCCGTGGCTTTGTGGGGTACACATTGTTCTTCAGAATCGTCCACAGATAAATCTAACGGAGTTATATCTGATGATATGAGTGGATACTCAACGCTTCCTCTTTCTCTAACCATCCATATTCCAACAAATGTTTCATCCAGGAGCGAGTGTACTTCTGGATGGATATGTGCAGGAAAAAGTAATCGCCATCTGGGTATATTTGGCGCACTGCTAGCAAAATGTTTTCCTGCATTATGGTGCGGTAAATTTCACCTGCCACTGTTTCGTCAAAGAAAAATGGCCCCACAAATCCTTGGTAGACATACAGCACAACATAGTTAACCCAGGGTGAATAATTGCGTACCCTGCCACAATATGGGGATTTTCATCGGCTCAGTACACACAATTGTGGTGGTTGACAGTTCCTTTCAATTTGAAGGTTGCCTCATCGGACCAAACCATTACGGCTGTAAAATGTTCATTGTCGTTGCACATGTTCACAACCCACTCGAAAAATTATACACACCTATTTGGGTTGTCTTCATTCATAGCGTAAAGATATGCGATAATAAAGTCTCCACTTTACTTGCTTTAACATGCGTTGCACATTTTATTTACTGACACCTGACTTACGTGCAGCCTGTGGTAAAGAAATCGACTTCTCGGTGGCACATGTGAATGTGTGCAATACACACACCACCTCCGTTGTCGTTCTCTTCCTGAGACACTGTCCTTTCTTCACGTCACACAGTTCTGTCCCTCGCAAACTTATAATTTAATCGTGTCATGGTTACACGTGATGGTGACGCAGTATCGTATTTTGCCCTCCATCATTTCTGCGCCCCAATGGTGTTCTCAAATTTCCAATAACATTTTAAAATCCACTAACGTTTCTCGAAATAAAATATTGTCATTTCCACCATTTTCTCTACAATAGTAGTGCTGCGCTCGTGGCTGCAAGCGGAACTGTCAGCAGTATGGCTACATGCGGTCTCATACACCCAAACTTTGTCCTAATAGCGCCAACTACATGCATTGTCATTAGGTTGTCTTTAATAGTTTCTCCGTTATTAACGCACATATAATATAAACATTAATTTGGGATATTCGGTATATTTTCGCCACAAGTTATTAATGTTTCAAATATACAGATGTTGGAAGTTTTACATGTTGATATGCTTAGTGCGATAGAGAGTAAATAAAAGCTCCCAAAGTTTTTAAGTTGCCAGAACTAAGTCGTTTGTCATTTTTCCATGTTTTTTAATACGTATTTTGAGTGTTCCCAAACAGCTACAAAGCCTTGCCAGTGGAACGCTGGACATTCAGGAGTGGAACACGAGTCGGCCGTGCCCTCTATTAAAGAACCATTCTAACATTCGCCTGACGTGATTTTGGGAAAAACCTGGAAAATCGAAATCAAAATGGCCTGATCGGGAATCGAATCTGGGTCCTCCCAAATACACGAGTCCAGTTTTGTACGACTGTTCCGCCTTGCTCATCTAGACAGCAAAAAACGAGACAAGATAAATTATTGTGAAGCGTAGTCGACAAAATAACTGTTTATAACAATAACAATCAAACAATGTCGACTTCATAAAACGGGCAGGCGTGGCCAGATAGTTATGGTGATGCGTGATCTCATTCCATGACAAAATGTGTTAACGCCCCCCTTTTTTTTTGTTTTTTNGCAGGCGTGGCCAGATAGTTATGGTGATGCGTGATCTCATTCCATGACAAAATGTGTTAACGCCCCCCTTTTTTTTTTAANAACGCCCCCCTTTTTTTTTGTTTTTTAATTGTATCTCTAAAAAAACTGTATCGGGATAATCCCTTCCAGAATATTTAGAGATAATCTGCTGGTAGTTCAATAAAACTAATAAAACGTAAAAAAAAAGTCTAATTATGCTTACAGAAAAGCCAAAACCTGCCCAGCAGGCGGGCATGTATACATAATCGAACTACACGGTGTTTATGCCTTAATCTTGGTCCTGTATTCTTTCGATTCACAAACGAAAATACAATAATTACGTAACTTATCTACGACGAAAATCCATATACCCTATATGGCATGGATAAAACCATGTTTCCTTAGAAGAGTTTACAAATGTAGCATCTGTCGATCGCGTGTTAGTTTGCTGGCCATAAATCCTTGCGGTTGGTTGCTGTTGGGCAGTAGTACAAACTGTCGGGCCATTAACAGCGTAGCGTGGTAGCAGGTCTAATGGCGCCAGCAACGTTACCGACAGGGCAGACGTGTCGCGGAGAATCCTGCAAACGTTCTTCCCAGCAAACAGCTTCGGCATTCCTCTTTACCATTTACACGCGCGGCAAATGCCATTTCGGTGTTCGCGCCAACCGACTGTAGTCTTAAACGGGCAAAACGCAGGCGAGGTCATCGCTGAAGCACGTCGAGGAGGGCGAGTAAGAGAGCACGCTGTGTAATCATATCGGCCACTCTAGTGGGGGGTTCTGACCTTGGCGCGAGATGCACTTACGGTGAATAAGTGAGTTAGTGAAGAGATTTGGGCGGCTCTTAACAGCAAGGTCTCGAGAGCCGATCACTTAGGGTGAAGAGCGCCCCATTAGTGCAGCCGACGCCGCACAATCTCTTCCTACATCGTCCCTACAGATTCACCCGCCAGCAGTTTATTTTCTCTCTGCTGCAACGAAGACTTGTTTCGCTGCGTGTTNACATCGTCCCTACAGATTCACCCGCCAGCAGTTTATTTTCTCTCTGCTGCAACGAAGACTTGTTTCGCTGCGTGTTCGTTAGTTTGCGGTATGCTGGAAGACAAGGGGTTTCTTACTGCAGCTGTAGTAATCCAGCATTTTAACTAAGTATAAATAAATTAATGTGTAGTGAAAATATTTTTAGTTAAATGGGTACTTGTTATAAAGTTTCATTTAATTATTAGTAAAAACTTTCAATTTCTCAATATATTCCACTTTATACTCCTGAACATACTTGATAAAATGTCAGTAATTCATCGGCTGCCGCCTTCTTTAGATGTCACATCCCTCTTTTGGATTGACTACGCGGAACTACTGCACTTAAGTGCTAGGTCTTTTCCAAGGGTTCAGAGTACTTTATAGCGTGCAAAATTACCGATGTTGACTTTTATAGTTAACTGAATATCTTGTTGGAGACTATAAACGTGGCTTCTGTTCATCGCGTATTCATTTACTGGCAGAAAATTCTTGAAACAACGAAACTGCTGCCTCACAAGCTCCTGATTACAGCATCGGCTGCTGTTCTGCTTGCGAATCGAAATTCGCAATTTACTGGGATACAGATAATCCCAATNGCTGCTGTTCTGCTTGCGAATCGAAATTCGCAATTTACTGGGATACAGATAATCCCAATACTCAGAAAATTCTTAACGTCTGTGAGACACTTGTAAACAGATATAGATTATCAGCTATGTAGCAACCAGTTATAGTACTACGAAATAGGAATAACATTAAAAAAATTATTTTGAANGATATAGATTATCAGCTATGTAGCAACCAGTTATAGTACTACGAAATAGGAATAACATTAAAAAAATTATTTTGAATAAAAACCTTTTGTAATATAATTTAATTTATATGTATGTGCTGTTGCAAGTAGGCCTAAATGTAAAATTTAGCATTTGAAGATTTCGTTGGAACGACAGTTAAATACTGCAATTTCTTGTAACTTATCTGAGAGAATTATAGCGTTTAGAGTTTTGCATTTTAAGGAAATCTGTAATGGTTACAATTCTGACTTAATTGGACAGAAACAAATGATTTAGGCCACGACGTACCCATCTCTTATGTAAAACAGGGTAATTGCACAGTCTATATTTATTTTGTGTTTACTGTTTCCACTATCACAGGACCAAAGTTTGATTGACGTGTTATGGATGATGTGCCTGTACAATATTGGTCAGCTACAATCACGTGGGAACTCGATGATTGGCTGGTCGATGTCCGCACAATGTGTTATTGGCGTAATTTGATTGGTTTAATGTCAACATGGTGTCATGGCTTGCATACGGATATATTATAAGCAGTTGGAGGTCAGTTGTGAGGCTTAGTTTGACAACGGCCAATGTGAAAGGTGGATCGTCTCGGATAGCTTCTGTAGCTTCGCAAATAAGTCTTATTCTAAGTCTGCGATATCTTCGGGCACTTCAGAGCTAATGGCAGCTATGGCAGTGCCATCGACTTCTTCGGGAGTGGTACCTACTTCTTCGAACTGCATTCCTATAGTAGCATTTCCATCGACCTCTTCGTATAAGCTGCCTAAAGTAGCACCGCTGTCATCTGCTATGGACGGGGTACCAATGCCACCATAGACTTCTTCGAATGGGTAACCTACAGCAGTGCTGCAATCGATGACCTCGTCAAGACTTCGTTGCTGTTACTGTGACAAGATATTTGCCTACAGCCAAGGTGCAAGAAAGCATGAAAAAACTACTTGTCTGAAGGGACCTTCCTTTGCCATGCAGCTATGTGCCCAGTGCAAGCGCTTGTTCAAACGAAGCGATAAGCTGAAGAGACATAGCAAGAACTGTAAAGGTAGAGATCCTGCAGAAAAGAAACGCCCTGTACTATTTGCTGGCGAAACCACATCGAATGTATTCTACCTTAAACAATCAAGCATTATGGAACGTAGCATTATCCAATGTTGATAGCATTCCAGGGGCTGTAGGGGAGAGGCGAGTAGCCCCGGCCACATAAATAAAACTCATGGCATTTTGAAAATCAACAGAATTAAGTCTTAATTTTTATACTAGAATGGAAATACAAAATATCTCTCACAATTATAATTAAGTAACAATCTGATAGGTTCATTATCTTAGCTTATATCAAGTCTTGAAATCAGGCTTCAATTTTCAGTGGATACATTTTTGGAGGATAGCCCCGGACATAGATTTAATGATGACCAAACCGTTTTTTGGCCTTACATACATCACAAAATTAGTATTCCTCCGAAGGGTCAATGTCCGCACACGCTTCGTGCGCCCAGTCTTCGCATTTAAGACACTGGATCCAGTCTTCTTGTAACGTTTCTCCGCAAATGATGCATTCTGTATCCTGGTCTCTTTGTTGCTGAACCAGACTTTGAATGTTCTTCTTTGTTTTCATTTTATTAACTGCCGCCTTGTTNTATCCTGGTCTCTTTGTTGCTGAACCAGACTTTGAATGTTCTTCTTTGTTTTCATTTTATTAACTGCCGCCTTGTTTTTATTGGTTGTAGCCTTTTTCTCTGCCAGCGCGTTTTTTAACGGCAAAGATGTCAGAATCTAATTCTTTTGTGTTTTCGGGAACGCACTGCAAGACGTTTCTTAGCAGCATCAGGAAAAGGGCTCAACTGTTTGAGCAGTTCATTTGCTCTAGGCACATTATATCTCTCAGCTGCTTCTCTCACAGATGTAGTTTATTCCTGAACAGATATCATAGCCTGTTTCATTTTATTTTCATCCCAATTTTCTCTGTGTATAATTTTTCCCTTGACTTTTGGCAATTTTGAAGTGATTCTGCCAAATACAACAACATTTTACACACTTGCTTTAAGATTACATTAAAATAACTAAACATTTCTCCATCCAAAAATATCCGGGATTACCCGACAAAATCGTGTCCGATGGTACCTGACTGCCACACTCTATGTTTTTATTTAATATCGACAATGTCAATAAAGATAACCTACATTATAAACCTAACTTATACACTTGAATAAATATATTTTAAAGGATAATCAATAAATCATGGTGAAGTACGTACATTTTATAAACAATGACTGAGTTCAAAATGTAAACGGCGCACATTACAATAGAGGCACAGGTAAATGAACAATTGCAGCGTGTTGTTCGCTCTGCGGTCGCGTCCGGGTTGATTCGATTATACTGCTAAATGGCGCTGCGGTCGTTGTGGCGTGTTATTTGTTTGCCTATGTGCGCGAGGCTACCCGGCTCTCCCCTAGAAGCCCGGAAATAAAATCTTTGTAGTGAAGAAGAAGAATATATGGCCAAGGGTTCTGGTTGGGTGCTAGCTAGCGTAGACTGCCTTGAGTTGCGTATTAGCAGATTATAGTCACTATGTTAAAAGTGAGCATACTGCTGTAAAGACAATACGTGAAAGGCATGGATAATGTAAGGATTCAGTTTTAATGTTTGTAGTCTGAAGTATGTGTATATATAGTATGTCTACTTCCTTGAAATAAATAATATGATAGCCTTGGTTTTTATATATGTTACAACATTACAGTACTTTGGTTGAGCACGATAAAAAAATGAAATTGTGTCAAAATATAATGATTTGAAAGTTAGTACTTATATATGTATTGTGTAGGCCCATCACTGGGTATGCGAAATCAACAATATGGTAATAAAGGTATAATGTTGAAGCTAAATATACAGAAATTAAGAATGAATTGGCATCACAATACATTTTAAGCAGGTTGAATGCAACATACATGAAAACATATAGTTGAAATGATAGAAATTTAACCCTGAGGCCTGGAGGGATGGGAGGGTGAAGGTCGATTCGGGCGTGGCCAGATCTGCTTCAATGCGGTATATGGCGAAGAAAGGTCCTACAAACATTTATAAATGATGGTATTGCTCTAATACGCCACATTTATGTCTCTTGAAATTACAAATGAGGAAAAAAATGGCTTTGGATGCTTAAATGTCAAGACCACATGGCATAATCAAAGATTGCGGAAGTGATGTAACCAAAGATGGTGCTTAGAGGGGACCGAGTAATCAGCATGCTGCTAAATCGAGGTGGAATGTTAGAGCATGAATACAATGTAAGATGGTGGGTGGAGCACAGGTGACTTAATCGTGGTGACAAAATTAAGAATAAATGACAGAGAATGAATGGAATGTAACTACGAAAAAAAAAANCAGGTGACTTAATCGTGGTGACAAAATTAAGAATAAATGACAGAGAATGAATGGAATGTAACTACGAAAAAAAAAAATCAAAGAAGGTGAATATGGCATGACAGAGCATGTTTATATATAAAGTAATGTGTGATTAATTTTCNGAAAAAAAAAATCAAAGAAGGTGAATATGGCATGACAGAGCATGTTTATATATAAAGTAATGTGTGATTAATTTTCATACAGTCCCTTATGCTTCTCTGAAATACTCATTAATTCGGTGGTGTTTGATAGTCTGTTATATATCAAATTTATGCGAGTGCATGCAGTAGGAGGGTTATAGTTTGACTTAAAGTATTATGGCTTACTCCGGTTGTTTAATATCGGCTGAGTTCTATATGGCAAACAAATTAAATTAGGAGAATATTTTTGAAGAGCGTTCCGTAACTAGTTGTCTGGCCTGGTCAATTGGTCTGATAAGTTGGTTTGGTAAGTTATTATGACCGTTTGGTATTATCAGCTCTGGAATAAATGTTTTCCGAATGTTCTGCGAAGATTTTCTGCGAAGAGGTTAGCTACAAGAGTCTTATTAGGAGACTTAAGTCGTGATTGTCCAACATTGTTTGTGTGTGTAGTAGGGTGGTAAGGCAGGTTGGTCATGTTGGTTGGTGGTTCCTGTTTTGTAGGATCTGCTCTCGTTAGGAGCTAGTCTTGGGCTATGTCAGTCTCGTCATAAACTATTCTTAGGTGGAGTTAGTCTTGTGTGGAGTCGGTCTTGTGTGCAGTCAGTCGTTAATTAGTAGTTTTGGTCAGTATTGTGACTTGATGTGACTAGCTTGTAATTTATAATTGTATGGACTGTAATTTTTCTCAATTTTTTTATTTCATTGTCATTGGGGTAAATAAAGGCGACAACCAATATGGTGGTTAAATCGACAGCACCTCTGGCGACTAAAAGGTTAATTATTACACTAGCATCACCAATGTGTTGAAAATTAAAGCGAATTACAAACGAAAAAACAATATGGTGGGTGGAGTGCATTCGACAGAATGATCAAAGTTGAGTGTGTAGGGGAGGGGAATATCAATACAACGTGATTGATTGGAAGGGGGACAGTCATCTGATGGATGTGATACTGTGGGAGACCACTGGAAATGTAAGTTTTGAAATATGATATATATATACAAAATAATTTTTAAGAATATATATATATTTTAATAATTCTTATTAATTGTGTGGGATATTATTTTTAATCTTTGGGTAAAAGGTCGAAGGTCACCATGTTAAAATCAAAGGCTAAGGTCACCTGTATATCAAAATGGTGGTAGTAGTCAGTAATGTAACACGCTCGCTGACTTTTTGAATTTATTCTATTTTTACCGTTTTTTATCGAGTTTTTGTTTTTAAGGTCATCCAAGGTCACTGGGGTCAACATCAAAGCTCAATGTAACCTGGGTCGAACATGGGGGTTAGGTGATGTCATATCATGGTGGATGGTCATTTCCAGTCCCTTGTTCCTATAAGCCCAAAAACTTAAAATTTAGTTTTTAAAATATTAAAAAATATGTTTTTTTATTATTTCTAATAATTATTTTGGGATTTATTGGAAACTCTGTTTTTTGGGGGATTTTTGGAATGTTTGAGCATTGTTGGGTTTAAGGTCAGAGGTCACTGGGTTCAAGGTAAAGTGTCAAGGTCACCTGTCTCCAATATTGCGGACAAGATGGCTGACAGAACCAAGATAGCTAATGGTTACGCCTGATTCCGGATCCTGTACCCCTTGTATCGATTTGGCATACCCTATGCCCATGAAAACAATATGGCCGCCACTACTTTGCCCTCGTAAACGATCACCACAAATCTGCCCGATGGATCGAAAATTGCGTTTCAGGGGATCATTTTGTATCTGGGGGGATCAGTGCTTTATTTTTGAGGGGCGAAGGAAACTTTTTAGGGGAAAATAGCCACTGGGGGACCGGAATGACAAAGCAAGAACAGCTCCAGGATCCGATCACAGATCTCGTTGCCTCAGACTTCCCTTTATCCTACTGCTTGTACATATAGTACAACGGTACTTTATACAATACTTTTAAATTTAATTAATTTTGTTTCTGTGTCTTTTAAATTTGAATTTTATTCTGACAAATTATCTAAACATGAAATAAAACAGTTTTATTGACAGACTTTTTTATTCAATTAATTTATTACAGTCGCTCATGCCCTCAAAAAAATTACAATATTCTGCCATATATGTGCATCGGAATATATGCAACTTTGTTGTAGGTTGTAGTCTTTTATGCATCTAACTATTCAAACTCGTGTTGTCCTTGTGCAAAAGTATCGTGACATTTATTACACCGACACTCTGTGCAAGGTAGGTTATGTAGGTAACTACACTTTTGAGGAAGTGTACCGAAGACACAAGAGACCTACTTGCAGCAAACCTGGTACCGCGGTAATGATGAGAAATGCACAGGTCTTTGCATGTCTAAGTAAATTGTCTCTATGGCTGAAAAACTTACCGCGCCTCTTACACAAATATGACATACGACAGGGTTTTTTTTGGCACAATTAAAGCGCTTATGTCGCCGTACATTGTGGCCGACAGTAAATATATTATCACAAATGTGACACTGATGACGGCGTAGTGGTTCAGGCAAAGACTCGGACGGACCGGTTGGATATGTAGGTGCTGGGACTAAAGAAGCAGGTAACGCCGGCAATGGTATTCTAGGTACTTCAGCCGAAAAGTTCGATGGCTCCATTGACGATTTCGTAGGCATCATAACTGAAGAAGTCGATTGTACTCTACCACCTGTAGATGATCGTGCTGCACTGGTGGCAGTAGATGCTAGAAGTGATGTAGGTGTCACAGCTGAAGAAGTCGATTGCACCATATCAATCTGAAACGATGGCACTGCACTGGTGGAAGTGGATGCTGCTAGTGATGTAGACATCACAGTTGAAGAAGTTTATGGCGCTAAAAAACAGGAGACATCTCACTAGAAAAAGAAATCGATGGTGAGAAATAATTGGTGGGCAATATCCACTCCACTTTAACGTAACTGGCCGTGGATTACCTGGCGAAGAAGCTAGCTGAGACGATCCACCTTTCACTTTAGCCGTTGTCAAACTAAGCCTCTCAGCTGACCCCCGATTGCTTATAATATACGCGTATGCAAGCCCTATGACGTCATATTGACTATGAACCAATCGTATTACACCATTAGTACATTGTTCGGACATCGATCAGCTAATCAGCGAGTTGCCACATGTTTGCAGCTGGCCAATCGCAAGCAGGCAATAAGACATGACATGCAGGCAATAAGACATGACATGCAGGCAATAAGACATGACATGCAGGCAATAAGACATGACATGCAGGCAATAAGACATGACATGCAGGCAATAAGACATGACATGCAGGCAATAAGACATGACATGCAGGCAATAAGACATGACATGCAGGCAATAAGACATGACATGCAGGCAATAAGACATGACATGCAGGCAATAAGACATGACATGCAGGCAATAAGACATGACATGCAGGCAATAAGACATGACATGCAGGCAATAAGACATGACATGCAGGCAATAAGACATGACATGCAGGCAATAAGACATGACATGCAGGCAATAAGACATGACATTCAGGCAATAAGACATGACATGCAGGCAAGCATTGAAGAATATTGTAGTTTCTTTTCGAGAGCATGAGCTACTGTAATAAATTAATTGAATAAAAAATACCTGTAAATAAAATTGTGTTTTATTTCATATTAACGTAATTTCCAAAAAAAAATTTAAATTTAAAAGGCACAGAAATAAAGTAAATTTAATTAAAAAGTATTGTATAAAGTATTATTGTACTATATGTACAATTAAATAATCAAATAAGAATTAATTTTTTTAATTTAACAACTTCAAAACTTTTAATTAAAAATATATATTTAGTAAATAATGCAGGTAGTCAAAGTCCCGCATCATGCATGCAGGTATACTGCGGATTGAAAAATATTTTTTTTTTGAATATGAGTTAAAAATTACAAATTTGTCCTATGCCTATAAATATGAGTGCCGTCAGCTCACCTGGCGGCTGAATCAAGAAATAAACGCTACCTACGTGTTGAAAGTAGAATCCAACATGGGGGCGTCGACAGCGCAACCTACACTTTAAAAACATAAACAAATATGGTTGCCGCCTGGCAACCTTGACAACTCGCCTGGGGGCGGTATCGATTATTGATACATTAGCGCCACCTAGGTGATTTAAAAGTAAACATATGAAATCCAATAATGCGCCCTACAGCAAGGTATAAACAAATGACAAATGAAGAAACCAATATGGCTGCATACGATCAAATGGGTATAGGTGAGGGGTGGTGGGAGTGGAAAACTGCCGAGTAAACTGCCAATAGCAATTGTTGGTGGGGGTCAATCGTTTGCTGAATGTGGTGTTGCGGGTAACTTTCGGAAATAAAAGTTTTTTTAAAATAAATTTTAATAAATTATTTAATTATAAATTTCAATAAAAAATTTTAATAATAAATTCAATTATCATTTTAAAAATATTTTTTAAATAAATTTTTGGGATTTTGTTGAACTTTTTGGATTTTTTGGGTTTTCAAGGTTACAGGTCACCCGGGTCAAAGTCAAACGTTAAGGAAAAGGTCACAAACGTCCATAATGGCGGACAATGTGGCCACCGGCTGACCGGTATGATAGAGCATGAAAAGATTCGAACTCCGCCGTCAAACGCCGAATTGCCAAAGCCGGCTATATAATTCTACTATAAACTAAAAGTGATTTTCTTGTAAGCAACGTTAGGCAAAACTTTCATTGTGGTTAGACCCTGTACAAACAAGTTTCATCTGAACGGGATTCCATGAAACTTGTATTTAATGATAAACATCACCATGGAAGTGCGCTGTAAAAATTTGGATCAATTTGGTTCAGTCACCTAGGTTTAATGACAACTATTCTCGTCATTCTTAACATCATCGTGGCAAAACAGGATATTTGCTTACTCATAGTTTATGTGTGCCATTATTAATTTGAGAATTTTTACTGTTATAAGTAGGAATTTTGATACGTCAAAAAATATCACGATTGTAATATATGCAGCGGGGAATAGTATTTTGTAATATTCCACTTAAATACAATAACGNACTCATAGTTTATGTGTGCCATTATTAATTTGAGAATTTTTACTGTTATAAGTAGGAATTTTGATACGTCAAAAAATTCACGATTGTAATATATGCAGCGGGGAATAGTATTTTGTAATATTCCACTTAAATACAATAACACGTATTTTAAAAGAATTTAAGCACACTGTTTTCTTTTAGTTATACTCGTAAATGTTACATTAAATAATTCTCGTATAATTTGACGACGATTTAACACATGTTGTTTGCCGTAGTTGATAGACTAAATACTCAGTATTATCTCGGAGGGTTTCTTTCCTATGACGGGCAAAAATTCGAACATTGCAAAATAGTAAAAATCATAACAGTCTTCCCAAAGATATATTATTTCCTGGAATTAACGTGTACGTATTTACAGTGTACACTGCAATATATAATCACATGTTGTATTATTATGTAAATAAAAATGCGGACTTCTGAACAACTGATTAAACATAAGCCACGTGACAGAGTTTACATAGAGATACGGTGGAAGGGCTTTCAAAAGTGCTCACTTTGCCGTGAAGAGCCTATACCAATTGTATTATTTACAGAAAGTTAGTTGACCCTGTTGTTTCTGGTTTTCTAACGCCTACAGTACCAGTCACAATTCCTCTTAGTTTTCATCATGCTCAAGGTAGATTGCAGTACGCCTTTGAATTGAGAGCTAAATTACTAGTTTATTGCAAGTGTTACGTGAAGTCTTCAAAATATGACACTGTTTGTCTGCATGTCGTGTAATGTTGGCTTCACAATAGTTCAACGAGCACGACACGACAGCTTCAACACGACGAACGAATCATTTATAGCAGCCAATGGGAAGCAAGGCCAGCCTCAAGGAGCATGAAACGAGACAAAATTGCAACCCCGGCAGCACGATAGAAGTAAGTTCTGTTTCTACTATTCGTCGTGTCGGGCTCATCAGGGCACGTAAAGAGTTCAAATACGCACCACATTTTTGAGCATATTCACCTGTTGTAAATAACTAGAATCATTCGCTTTAAAGTGAGTATTATTCCGTACATTTTGTTGTGATATATGAGAGACTTACCATTATAGATTCTTTCAACAGCCAAATAAAACACTTGTTGGACCGATATTGTCGGGATATTGTGAACTCTGAATAAATTATCACGCGAAATTTCGTCGTACTCTGACATCGTGTATTGTAAATAATTGGGGTTGCAGCCCATATTTTACATTTAATTATGTGACATGGAAGTACAATTGTGTTTAAACTACAAATTGCTTTTTAGAATTTAAAAATTTATTGAAATTATGATTTAGTGTTATTTTCTTAAATCCACTTCGCCATTTCTAGCTTTCAAGGAATTTGCACATAAAATTATTAAAAAAGATTTGTAATGCTTGTCGAAGTGACAGAGTATCCTATAACAGGCACATGTGTAAATTTACGCCCATAGACAACCTACACACGTGATCATTCAATTACCTATATGCAAAGCAAGCAGCGCAGTTCTAAGAAATTAAATCAAATACTGATAAAGTGTACAAAAATCATAAAGAAATACCTGTCGTTAAAATTACGCTTAACATTGAAATAATTTTATTTGTTTTTATGGGTGATCACAGCAGTAATCTAATTGGCATGTTAAAGAATTAGCTGAGTAATTATTTTCTTATTTAGTTATAAATATTTACGTTTATTTATTAAAAATAAATTTTTTATATTAAATTAGGAGAAAATGTCTACAAATGAGTTGGATTATTTATGTGTTGTTTAACGGCTCGTCTGTACAGCCAAATAAATGGTTCCCCGTATGGAAATATTCACACATTCTGAACACCAACTTGTGACTGCGAGAGAAAAAAGAGGGAACCTCTTTTTTCCTCTCGCAGTCACAAGTTGGTTAAAAAAAAATATGTGTGGTTATTTACAGAACATGTACAGAAAGTTCCCTACAAAGCATTTTGTAAATAGTGTTACGCGTGGACCCCCACGACAGGTACAGGGCGCATGCGGCCAGTCTGGTCANCTGAACTGGTGTCACCGTCCCCTCCCCTCCGGCCAGCCATACCCCTTCGTGAGAAGTTGGCGACGGGCAATTGAATTAACTTTCTAGTGATCTCCTCCGTCGGCCCAACCCAAGATGTGAAGATTGTGGACCAGCAGTCTAAGGTTTGGCAGTTTTTGTGATAGTTCCCAGCAAAGTGAAACGCACGGTGAACGAAGAAGAGGACCGACAGTGAAGTTGGAGGTGACTGGGGCGGGCGTGTGTGTGTGCAGCGAAGACGGGCGAGAGCGCGAGAGTACTGTAGAGGGCGAGTTACCTGATGAGTAGAGTGCGCATGTGTAAGGGCGCCGCACGGGGCGCACCAGAACATTTCGGATTGTAAAGACTGCTGCTATCTGAATTGTAACAGGGTGAGTACGAATCGACGAGGGATTCAGACTTCATTGTCAATTATAGAACTCTCAATTATCAGAATTTCAATAGTAATTCCGTACATGTTAAAACACTGTTTATAAAGGCTTGTGTAAGTTGATTGATTGTGCTAAATTCGGTGAGGTGACTGACAATGATGTAAATATAAGTTGTAAATGGCAGGTGGTAGCCAATTATTGTCAAGATATTATGTCTACTAGAGTTTTTTTTTATTATTTCTAAATAAATTGCGGAATAATTATTTACTAATCTATTTAATTAAGACTTAATCCATTAATGAACCTGGCTCAACCCACGGACTTAGAAAATTTGTAACAAAAGTGATTCGAATGGAGACAGATGACTTGTCCGGGGCAGGGATTTAAATCTTCAGGCTTCACATATGCTTTATCTAATCTTTCGTAAACATATGGAGCGAATAAGGAAATACGTTGGGAAAACTCGTCATCTTCCGTATTTAATTATCACCTTTTCTAACTGGATCTTAAGGATAAGAATTAAAAGGACAAAAAACGTTATCTTATTGAATACATCGAGTAGGTNACCTTTTCTAACTGGATCTTAAGGATAAGAATTAAAAGGACAAAAAACGTTATCTTATTGAATACATCGAGTAGGTGTAAGTGCTGCTTTGAAACTCCGTACCATTAATAATATTATGACATAAATCTTGAAAAATACTTTAATAATTTTCGTAGTTTCTGAAACTTTTTTATGTGCAAGAATAATATTACTTCGTCGGAGCTGGGAAAATGTTTTCAAATAGCATCTGAGGTCAGTGAGTCGATAAACGCAATGATGCATGAGAGCNTTCGTCGGAGCTGGGAAAATGTTTTCAAATAGCATCTGAGGTCAGTGAGTCGATAAACGCAATGATGCATGAGAGCTAATACTGATAAGTGTTGCTTTACGCTTCGTATCCCATTAGTAGATAGCACTGTGGAATAACATATTTTTCGCGGTCCCATGCATCTTCTTCCAAGAAGAGATACAAAGGCACGCATCAGATTCTTACTTCAGGAAAGTTCCATGAAATATTCACCTTACCTTACTTACCTCATCGCTTCGTGGTGGTCCATTAGATATCTCCAACACTCTCAGATAATAACAAATTGGAATGTCTGCATCAGGTTTTCAAGGTCCTCTTATTCGCTTGCACACCTCTTTTAATAGGTCACAATTTCTAGTACATTTACAGAGCCACAGCTAAGGACTTCAAGAACCTGAAATATTAATTTTGCGAACAAAGCTCTACTTATCACAAACTTTATCAAAAAAAAAAAAAAATGCTGCTACATGATACTCGGCACGCCCAAAATGTTAAGTAAATTAAATGAAATCCCCCGTCTTGAAATAATTAAAACTGTTTTCCCAAGAGTACAGTATTATCGTAACTTAGGCATAATATTTTATATAAATTAGTCATTGGCAAAACAAACTTCCCGCTGGCTGTCTGCAAACTGGTTACTTTCGGCTTAAGCATTTGTACAAATTTAAGAGCATTCTACCAGCACAGATAAAAATTAAGTTATTTGATCAACTAGTACTCGCTTCATTTCATTATTGCGCATGTTTACGTGTTAACATAGATCACTCACAAATAAATAGAATTTAAAACTGCAAAAGTACTGTTTATGATATATATATATATATATATATATATATATATTCAATTTGAAAAAGCGCGATGACATACGCAAAGCGCTAGAAACATCAAAATGGTTAACAATGCACGAAAGAAGTACACTGCATTTCATTATGCGACTGGAAAAATTAATAATTTGTCGCACACCCAGTTATGCCTACCTGTACTCAAAGGTCAATGTTGGAGCCTCAATAAATGGAAATAGCACAAGAGACAGAAATAATGCACAAATACCTAAACATTAAGAAGCTGTCTTCCAAAACTCTTTTGACTATTAAGCTAGTCGCTACTGGAGCGAACTGCCAGAGTTTCTTAAGCACACAAACTCGCTTAATAGTTTCAGCAGAAATCGTAGGCCAATTTTTGTTGGCGGAACAAAAAAAAAATCGTAATACCACATTCAAAACATGTATATAACATAAACTAATTGATAAGCTTATACTGGTAACTATATCCATTTCATTCCGGTCAAACAAAATTAAATCGATACACTTATACTGGCCACTTTATCCATTTATTTCTTACTTTTAAATCATTAATATTTTATTTTAATGGCAGCTGTGTTAGATTTGTTTTGTATTATACCCCTGTCTCATTGAATTCCAATGATAATGTTAGTACTTATGCTCATTGTAAGTATCTTCTTGACAAAACACTCCAAGTTGTAAACTGAACAATGTGCTGAATCTCGCCATTTATAAACCAAGCAAAATAAAATACATAAAAATAGAGCTCCGAAAAATCAGTGTCGTAATACGAGACTCTTAAGTAATGTAGGAAACGATCTATGAATAGTTCCAAGATTTGGAAATGTTGCATATCAATCTATTATGTCTGCTAAGCAAGATATACACCGGAGAGCCAAAAAAAAAAAAAAAAAAACTATTATAGGCGTGCGTATGCAAAATACAGAGGTATGGAACCAATCAGAGTAACGCGATGCGGTCGGCAGAGCCTACGTAAGACAACAAGCGTCTGGCAAAGTTGCTAGATCGGTTACTGCTGCTACAATGGCTGGTTATAAAGATTTAAGTGAGGTTGAACGTGGTGATATAGTCGGCGCACGAGATATGGGACATAGAATCGCCCAGGTATCGATAAAATGTGGATTTTCACGTACGACCATTTCACGAGTGTACCGTGAATATCGGGAATCTGGTAAAACATGAAATCTTCGACATCGCTGCGGCCGGAAAAAGATAGTGAACGAACGGGACAAACTACGACTGACGAGAATCATTAAACGTGGCAGACGTGCAACCCTTTCTCAAATTGGCGCAGATTTCAATGCTGGGGCATCAACAAGTGCCAGCGTGCGAACTATTCAACGGACCAGCATTGATATGGGAATTCGGAGCCGAAGGACCACTCGTGTACCGTTGTTGACTGCACGAAACAAAGCTTTACGCCTCGCCTGGGCCCGCCAACACCGCCATTGGACTGTTGATGACTGGAAACACGTTGCCTGTTCTGCCGAGTTTCGTTCACAATTGTATCGGGCGGATGGACGTGTACGGGTATGGAGGCANGCCGAGTTTCGTTCACAATTGTATCGGGCGGATGGACGTGTACGGGTATGGAGGCATCTTCATGAATCCATGGACCCTACATGTCAACATGTACGCAGCGCTCGTGGAAAAATAAAACTATTGGTATCTGTTCGTAAATGTTGTTGTAATACAATATACAATGCAATATTAAAAGTTTGTTATATTTTTAAGATGGCAACACTGTAAACAAATGATTAGCTATCAAGCTACCGTTGGAGTGTCATGGCGCTATGTGCCTTGTTGAAATTATATTGTACTTTCTTAAAACTAAAAAATAGTTTATTCAAGTGATACGGAGTATTTCTTTATAAAACCTACAGGTTATGGGCCCAGACACCTAATCTTGTATGGTTGAAGTAAAATAGTGCACGTAAATACTGCAACAACAGTTGTTTAATATCGTCGACGTAAGAAGTGTCGTTTTGAGGTTAGCACGACCAAGCAGCCGCATGGCGAGAAGGAAAACTTGTTCAGAACGGACAAGGAAGGAAAGTTTTTTTGCAGGAAGGAAGGAAGAGCAAGATGGATGGCATGGCACATCAAAGTACAGTTATTAAACTGGAAGGCGCCAAGAACTGGAACATCTGGAAATTCCAAACGTCAGTTTTACTGCGAGGTCAAGGTTTATATGATGTGGTCGAAGGTCGCACCTTGAAGCCAGAAGTTGTTACGGAGAGATCAGCCTGGGAAAGTATGGATGCGAAGGCTCAGACCTTACTGGTCACGAGAATGTCAGAAGACGTGATGCTGCACATTATCACATGCACTACTGCTGCGGAGATGTGGCGAAAATTACTAAGTGTATATGAACAGAGAAGTGAAACAAATATTCACATAATACAACAGCGATTCTTTCAATATAAGTATGAAGAAGGTACAGAAATGTCTGTTTTCCTGTCGAAAATTCAAGAAATGCAGAATCAGTTAAAACAGATGGGTGAAGAAATCTCGGATAAATTGGTCATAACAAAAGTGTTAATGTCACTGCCCGACGGCTATAAACATTTTGTATCAGCTTGGGAGTCGGCACCGGATGATAAACAAACTTATGAAAACCTGGTAGCTAGATTATTAGTCGAGGAAGAAAGATTACATGAGAAAGGAGGAGCAGCGCAGTCTTCAGCTTTCGTCGCTAAAAAAAGGGACAAGAGAAATATTAAATGTTTCAAGTGCAATAAGTTTGGACATTATGCAAGTGAATGCAGAAGTAATAATAATTCAATGGAAAATCGAGACAGTCGTAATAACCGGTCAGACAATAAATGTTTTTATTGTAATAAATCCGGCCATAACAAGAATCAGTGCCGCTTCAAGAAAAACAAGGATAGTAACGCGTTTGTGGTGTCAAACTCCTTCGAAAAACAATATCAAGAAACAGAGTGGTTAATTGATTCCGGCGCAAGTGAACATATGTGTTGCAAACGTGAGTTGTTTACCTCATTCACGAGTTTATCAAATAAATTCGTAATCTTGGGTGACGGAACGCAAATTAGTGCACAGGGGCGCGGACAGATGGCGGTACAAGTCTCAAATGGCAAAGAATGGATTGACACAACCATAGACAACGTGTTGTACGTGCCTGATTTAAAAACAAATTTATTCTCTGTGCAATGCGTCACTGCAAGAGGTTATGTCATGATGACAGATGAAAACTTATGCAAATTTTACAAGAAAAATAAGTTGTTGGCAATCGCGGAACGAGCTGGAAATATGTATTACCTGAACTTTCGCTATAAATGCGGGGTAGCAGGTACTGCACAAGTCAAGTCGGACATAAATGAGTGGCATGAAAAACTTGTTCATCAAAACATGATGTACGTGAAAAATGTTCTGAAAAACAATAATGTTACCGTAAACGATAGCTGTGTTGGGAAATGCGAAAGTTGTTTAGAAGGGAAAATTCATCGTTTACCTTTTTCTAACAGTGAAAGTAAAACAACGAGGACGTGTGAGTTAATTCATGCCGATACCTGTGGCCCCATGGAGGAAACATCTGTGGGAGGTTCGAGGTATTTTGTGGTGCTTAAAGACGACTATTCAAAATATAGAAATGTTTACTTCGTCAAAGGAAAACATGAAGTGAAAAAATGCATCGAGAAATTTATAAACAGAGCGGAAAATGAAACTGGAAATAAAGTGAAGTATTTCAGAAGCGATAATGGACTCGAGTTTGTAAATAAGGAGGTGGAAGGATTGTTTCTCAACCGGGGAATAATACATCAACGCACAGTCCCTTACACACCTGAACAAAACGGCAAGGCAGAGAGAGAAAATAGAACACTTATTGAATCTGCTAGAACCATGCTATGCGCTAAAAATCTGCCTAAGTCATTGTGGGCGGAAGCAATTAACACGGCAGCGTATGTGTTAAATAGAACTGGGAAGAGCACTGAAGTTGATAAAACTCCATACGAACTGTGGACAAAGAAAACTTTTGATATTCAAACATTAAAAATATTCGGTTCACCTGTGGTTGTCCATGTCCCTCAAGAAAAAAGGAAAAAGTGGGACTCTAAAGGAGAAAAAGGAATAGTAGTTGGTTACGGAGAAGACGTAAAAGGGTACAGAATATTTTTCCCACACAGGAACACTGTAGAAGTAAAACGGGACATTGTGTGTATAGAGCAAGAAAAGACACAAGAAAAACAGCAGTTGGTAACGTGTGAAGTGGAAAATTTGGTGTCAGAAGAAACCATATGCGTACCAGATACAAATGGGAGGGATGTTGATGAAGAACTGAGCTGTGAACAAGAACGGAGACCGTCAGAAAGTCAAGTCGAGACCGAAGGTAGTGATTATGAACCATGTTACAGTGGTAAAGAAACAGAAACTGAAGTCACCATCTCCTCAGAAGCTGACGATGCACTACAAAGTTCACCAGATACTCACCAAGATCAGCGGAGAAGCAAACGAGCGAGAAACCAAACGTCGTTCTACAAGTGTAACAATATTTATTCGATGGATGAGGAGCCAAAGACGTACGAAGAGGCAATGAGAAGAGAAGATGCAAGTAAGTGGAAAGAAGCTATAAGTAGGGAATTATAGACTCTAAATGAAAACAATACATGGGAGGTGTGCGATACTTCTGTATATGAAAAGACTGTAAGCAGTAAGTGGGTTTTTAAGATAAAGAAAACTGGTAATGATATACAGTATAAAGCTAGGTTGGTAGCTAGGGGTTTTGAACAAAATGATGACTTGAATTTAAATGAGATTTATGCACCTGTGGCTAAATTGTCAACTTTCAGATTATTCACAGCCATAGCAACCGAGCGTAACTTACCTATTTACCAAATGGATGTAACTGGGGCGTTTTTATACGGGGAAATTGATGAAGAAATTTTTATTCATTTACCAGATGGGGCATATTTTGATGATAAAAATATTGTCAAGTTAAACAAATCTTTGTATGGTCTAAAAAAATCACCCAAATATTGGAATTAAAAGTTCAACTCAGTTTTAACTAGAGGAGGCTTTGTGAGGTCACAGTGTGACTCATGTCTTTATTCAAAGCGCAATGATAAAAATCAAATGTATATTCTAATATACGTTGACGATTTGTTAATTTTTGGCACAAATGAGAACCAAATTTATGATGTCAAACTAATGTTACAGAAAGAATTTAAAATGAAAGATTTGGGTCTAGTATCTGATTTTCTTGGAATAAATGTCAAACAAAACTTAGAAAGTGGTGTAACCAAATTAAGTCAGAAAAGCTATTTAGAAAATGTATTGAGGAAATTCAAAATTGAAAACTGTAAGCCAATGTCAACCCCCATGGACCAAAATTTTAATGCTAAAGTGTTTGAAAATAAGGAGTGCCAAACAGATCAAAATATTGAAAATGTATGTAGACAAATGATAGGATGCTTAATGTATGCTGTCTCAGGCACAAGACCAGATCTGTGTGTAGCTGTTTCTATATTAAGCCGATACCAAAACAATGCAAACGATGTACTGTTAACGGCTTTAAAAAGGGTATTAAGATATGTAAAACATACTATTGATTATAAATTGGTTTATAAATGTAATGATAAATACTGCGATGCTGATTGGGCAGGAGATCTCAGAGATAGAAAATCTACCACTGGCTATTGTTTCATGTATTCAAATTGTTTGATTTCATGGTGTTCGAAGAAGCAATGCTCTGTAAGTCTCTCATCAACTGAGTCTGAATACATAGCAATTAGTATGGCAGCTAGTGAAGCATGTTGGTTACAAAATTTGTTAAATGATTTTAGGGTAAAAATTGTTGACCCGACTACAATTTTTTGTGACAACCAGTCCGCAATATCGGTTGCAAATACAAGTAGTGTCAAGCGGTTAAAACATATCGATATTAGATTTCACTATATTAAAGAATTAATAATAAAAGGTAGAGTGTCTCTGAAATATGTAAAAACTGAAGAACAGTTAGCTGATATGTTTACAAAAGCCCTAAACAAAGAGTTAATTTTTAAATTCACTAATCAGTGTGGAGTAACCATGTTAATTTATTTGTGTGAAATTTAGGTAAATATTGGTAACTCCCACCCACAACATTATATTATATGTTACGTTATAATAAAGTTTGTTATATTTTTAAGATGGCAACACTATAAACAAATGATTAGCTATCAAGCTACCGTTGGAGTGTCATGGCGCTATGTGCCTTGTTGAAATTATATTGTTATNATAAACAAATGATTAGCTATCAAGCTACCGTTGGAGTGTCATGGCGCTATGTGCCTTGTTGAAATTATATTGTTATTTCTTAAAACTAATAAATAGTTTATTCAAGTGATACNTGTCATGGCGCTATGTGCCTTGTTGAAATTATATTGTTATTTCTTAAAACTAATAAATAGTTTATTCAAGTGATACAGAGTATTTCTTTATAAAACCTACAAATGTGTTAGCATGAAAGCTTTCTTCTCAATAGATAGCATCTTTTTAAAAGTTGAATCTTCTTCTATTACTGGCTTGGAACGACATGAATTTGAAATATATTTCGTCAAATTATTAGAAAAAATAATTCAACAATATTAAGCAACATTTTTGTATGCTTTTGGAAATAATATAAAGAACGTATGGAAGGCATCATTGGAAAGGGGGGGATACGACGTTGTAAATTGTTTTTTATTTGAGTTTCATTTAGATACGGATAGTTTTATTGTGAATTTAATTTTGAACACCTATACATTACTACTTTATCACGAAGTTCAGTTTGTAACACTAACAACCACTGTTTTGTGACCTAGTAAAATGAAATGTATTAATTAATCTAGGAACTCTTTCTTATTTCTTATAGCGTATTTTCTGCTTGTCTAACGTGCGTCGGCAGTGCACTCAGAATAGTAAACGTAATATTAACTTTTGTTCGTTCGTGCATCAGCTGGCACAGGATTTTGTAAATGGCACTTTGTTTTTTTCGTATACGTCAAGTTGCCACTCACTGACTGTCAGAATCTGGCCAAATTATACGAGACGGACCATAGAAGGGATCCCAACCCGTGTGTAAATATTCGTATAGTCCTACAACGTGTTTTAAGATATATTTTAAGTTATTATTTCGCTGAGTGTTGCCTGTATTAAGCATGGCCTGTGCCATACCAAAATATTATCTTAAATTTTGAAATAAATCTAAAGGAGGCCGAAATGAGACAACATTTAACATTGCCGGATGGTCAACCTTAGTGCAAAGTTGGGATGCAAGACAAAACCTGAAGTTCCTGGTTTCACATAGACATGTTATCCGTGGAAATAAATACAATAAAACGGACAGGGTATGATGAAGTAAGTGATAATAAAACAGTGTGCAACATGCAAATTTTCTTTTTGTCATCTACACACGTTTCTCGAAGACCGAGACTGGAACCAGTGGACCGAAACGTGAACAATGTATGTAGGCGGCTGTACCTGTTAAACCGACACATGCAATTTCTGTTCCCCTCTTGCAGATAAATACTACCTTGCATGTTTTATATTATGGTAACGGCCAGTGACAATACCAGGCGCGGCGCAGTTGTTATTTTTGTTTTACCGCTGTGTTTCGGCCACAAGAAACTGGCGATGCTACATAAATTAAAATGTAAGATGTTTCACACTACTGAGCATACGTTCAGAAAAAAACAATGTATATATATGATTTACGTTATGGAGGCAAAGTTTAAATTTAAATGTTCCACTTTCTCCGTAGTTGTTGCTCCCTACCTAGAAGTTTGATTAATCTTCCTGGCATTGAAGGTAACTGGGCTGCACTCAAGAAATATATGTCGAAAGGTTTAAGGTGATAATTCAATTATTATTTAGTTACCATATAGCTGTTAGTTAATACACAAGCGTAGCTTTGTTTGTAATTCAAACCAAGTGTTTAATGATCTAAAGTAATACTTTAATTTTAGCGCGAAATGTCACAATAAACAAAAATAGTTGCAAGTAACAAAATATTTATTTCAGTCCACGTGGAGCGTACGTATATTAAAATTAATTAAATTTCATTTATTTTATCTTGACACGTACAAATTCAGCAGTAGGCAAGTGTACAATTTGCCGTGTAACATTTTTACATTGTTCTTACGGTTTTGATGACAGTAAAAGAATACATATAAAATATTAAATTTTTCAATGTCAAGTTTAAGTTGTTGCAGCGGACCTTAATTTAAAAAAAAAAACTTTTTTATTATTTGATTGAAAAGAACAGGTATAAAATCTAAAGTGCTCTTGCCGTAAAGTATTTAAGCTCGGTAACGGTTTGTATAGCGTGAACAGGGAATCATAAATATATAATATAAATTAGTTGTGAAAATACCGTTAATTTTTTACTTCCGGTATTATGTATCTGCGTCATAGTTAGGTACACACACTTACATACTCCGACACACACCCTAACCAGCGGGGCAAACAAGTTCCTTATTATTGAAAAAAAATACCTACACACAAATTTTATTACTTCATTTACAAAACTCAGTAAAACATAAAAATATTTTTTAACAGAATGATTTTCCAGAGTTCAAAAACTGAATTTTAATATCTTAAAAATGGTTTCTTTGCGGAGAGACATCAGTTACAGTCACGGGTTACCTTTCAATTTTGTTACGTGTAGTGTATTTTAAAGAAAATGTACTTTAACGCATTCAGTACAGATGCATATCTCGTCTAGACAAGACAATATTCAGAGTTTTTCAAGCAAATTTGGCAGTGTTGTAAGAAATTGAAGTTCTGCAATGACACACGTTTAAAGAAAATTTCATTCAACTTTAAACAGCTAAAAAAAAAAATTTGCATCACCTGTAATTTGGTTGTTCATGAAGGATGTTCGCATTACAAAGATACATCATAATGACAGACGTGGCGTTCTGTGCAGACAATGTGTATGTATTTGCAGCCCGTACTTTCTCTTGGGCCGTGAGCAACTTGGTAAATCAATAATCCAGGTGGTACAAAACATTTTTGAGGCGTGAACTTAACTCTATTGGAAAGAAATATTCAAATAGTAATACAGAATTATATTAATGCTTTTCTTTTACTTTTAGAAATTACATTTTAAGAGTTTACGTTGCTCCAAAATAATGTCATGGAAGTTGCTGTCAAAGTTTGTATATGCATTTAAAAACGATTATCAAATATTTTTCTTATTATAAACTACAATTTCTCAAAATATAAAAATTGGGAATTAAATGTCACTTTTCCCTCTGCGTCTTTATTTCGGTGAACTGAATGTCAGCCCATTTAACTAACCTATTTAAAAGTAACAATATTGTTTTTAGTATTATGAAATGTGACATCTGTAAAACCATAAGTGGAAAAATTTCTTTGAATAATTATTAATCAAAATAATCTTACTGTCTACCCTTGATAAATGTGTTCTCCAATAACTATATGAAATATATGACTTACGTTCTTATTATCGGTTTAGATCTCCAGTTGATTCTAACCTAGGCGTACCGGGTTCGATTCCCGGCGGGGTTGCTCCATAATTTTCGCATGTGGGAATCGTACCGGACGATGCCGCTGGCAGGCGGGTTTTCTCGGGGTCTCCAGTTTCCTCCACCCTTGCATTCCGGCGCTGCTCCATACTCACCTCACTTCACCCTCATCTGTCGACGCCATTCATATTTGTGGCCCACGTTGAATAGAGTTAACTAAGCAGGGAGAAAAATAATGATAACATGTGCCAAGCTTCGCTTCCCAAAGCTTAGAACTCATGGGATTGTTTGGCAAGTTGAGTTTACTTACCCGCATACTTCTGCTATGCTTACGTAAACCTTTTCAAAGCGTATAACATTTTATGCAAAGGAATAGTAATCCAAAGTACATAATAAAAATATTAAGTTTCAAATTATCACTTTGACCTCTAATTAAAATAAGTAATACGAATGTCAATCAAGGAACGGTGTTAATGTTTATAAACACAATGTGTTTCTTCTGCAAGGTCAAATATAACTTCAATGAAAAAAAAAGGGTTTTATTGGGCACCATTTCTCAATATTGCACTATAGCATACGCAAAAAAACAGAAATACTTCAATAGTCTTCTGCTTACGTTAGTGTAAATATAGTAGCCAGTGTTTCAATAGAAATAAACAAATGCAAAATGGGGTGGTGGTTCCTTTGCTGTGGCCAAACCAATTCTTAGATTGGCTGCGCGAGGCTCTGCGATCGGATCTTGAGTATAATTGGCTACTGCGTGCTGTGGAAGGTTCCCCATTGGCTAGCCTAGCATGGCAAACAAGGTACCAGTGACGCCATCTTGCTGGCGTGTGCGGCTGGAATTCGCGGAATAAACGGCTGTTGCACCTCTGTACTTTTAAATACTCTGCGATGCTTTGCATCATGAAAGATTTATATTGTTTTGTATATTTTAGTTTGTGTTGACTGTATGGTATGTTGGCTAATATGTTGCGAACTATATTTTTCCGGTGTATGTCGGTATGGTGGATGGTATGGGAATAAGTTGATTGTGTCGTGGTGTTTGAAATGGATTTGTATGGTATGGGCTGTATGTTTACTTTGTATGGCTGGTGTATTTTTTAGTATCATTGGGTGGTATTGTGACTAAACCCGCTCTACTCGGCGGGTAGAGAGGAAGGTATGGATAGTATGTATGATAGTGTTATGGACTGGTATGACCTGTGTGATTGATTGGTAATCTTGAGTTACGGCAGAAGGTATGGATGGTGAGCTGTATGGTATGGTAAAGACTAAGTTATTTTGGGGTTATATGAGATGGTAGGGCTGGTACATTGGGTGGGGTGGTATCGGTTGGTTATGTTAGTTTCACAGATTTGTTTTAACGATTTTTTTGTTGTTGTGGTCTGATATGTACTGCATTTGTATTCGTAATTTTTAGTGCATGTTATTCAGATTTGTATGACTAAGTGCTCTCTGGTGCTGTTTTTTGTGATGGATGGTAGGGGCAGCAAGAATTTTTGGTATGATATATGTGAACTGTTGTGAGGTATGTTGCGAAAAGTATTATTTTCTTGTGCCGGTTGGTAGAGCTAATGTTATGGAGACTAGGTAAGTTTTTGGTAAGACTGGCGTGAACTGAATAACCGGAGGTATATTTTAGTTATACTGGGTGGTATGGGTAGTGAGTATACGTGGTTTCTGTCGGAAGATCACATAATATTGGTTTTATGTTATGGGCTGGTCTCAACTGTATGGTTTCGTGGTACACTTGAGTGCTGATAGATGGTGTGATTAGTGTGTTACGTGGTATGGCTGATTAGTAATGACTGAGTTTTTCTTGGAGTTGTAGGAGATGGTATATTAGTTGGCCTGGTATCAGTCGGTAGTTATAGTTTTACAGATGGTAAGAATGTTTGTGTTGTGGGTTGGTCTGGACTGTAAACTTGCTTGGTACGATTGAGTTATCATGGATGGTATGTTTGGTATGTTCGATGATATGTTTTCCAGTATATCTGTCGTGATTTTCGGTGTATGTCAACTGGTGTGGACAGTTTGTGTGTGTCGGTTAGTCCTGTAATGCTAAGGCATGCTTTAGTTAAACAGTTTGGTATGGGTGGTCAGTGTATTTTGGCTGGTGTTAGTCGGTATGGTGGATGGTTTAGGAATAAGTTCATTGTGTCATGATGTTTTGAAATGGATTTGTATGGTATGGATTGTATGTTTGCTTGGTAGGGCTGGTTTATTTTTTGGGTATTGTTGGGTGTATTTTTTTAGTATTATTGTGTGTTATGGTGACTAGTATATTTGACTGGTATCAGTTGGAAGAGAAGAAGGTATGAACAGTAGGTGTGATGGTGTTATGAATTTGTCTGAATTGTATGGTTGCTTGGTACACTTGAGTTATGGCAGATGGTACGGATGGAGAGTTGTGTGGTATGGCAATCACTAAGTTTTTTCTTAGTTTCTATGATATGGTATGGGTGTTGGTACATTGGGTGTTCTGATATCTGTCGATTATGTTAGATTGATAGATGGTCATAATCCTTCTGTTATGGGCTAGTATGGACTGTATAGGGGCCTTCTTGTATGCATAATGTATAGTGTGTGTCATGGAGATTAGTATGATTGATTTTTTCCTTTAGGTTATAGCGGACAGTTGGTCAGCATGTTTGATAGTGCGGTTACTAGTATATATGTATATCTGGTGCTGTTTGCTATGATAGATGATAGGGGCAGCACGTATTTTTGGTATGATAGGTGTGAACTGTATGGCATGTTGGGTGGTATGCTGCAAAGTATTATTTTTCTGGTGCTGGTCGGTAAAACTAATGGTATGCGAAGAATTTAAATTTTTTGGTAAGGCCTATGTCTGCTTAAAGGTCACGGCATGATTTATTTATAGCGTGGGGTTGGTATATTTCATCTGGCGTGGGTACAACCATGGTATAGGTAATAGGTGGTTTTTTGGTAAGGCTTGTGCAGACTGAATGGTTGGGGTATGCTGTAGTATTATTGTGTGTGCTATGAGTGGTGGGTATATTTGACTGGTGTCAGTCGTTATGTTGGATGGTATGAGAAAATTTTATTTTGTTGTGGTTTTTGAAATGGCTTTGTATGGCATTAACTGTATATTTGCTTGGTATGGCTGGTGTAGTTTTGTGTACAATTGTGTGATATGGTCATTAGTATATTTTGCATAGTGTTGTTTGGCAGAGAAGATGGAATGGGTGTTAGGATATGGGTTGGTATGGTCTGTATGGTTGCTTGATATACTTGAGTTGTGGCGGAATGTACGGATGGTGTGTTGGGCAGTATAGTCGATTAGTAAAGACCTAGTTTATCTTGACTTATAGAAGATGGCATGGCTGGTACATTAGGTGATCTGGTATCAGTCGGTTATGTTAGGTTGACAAATGGTAGGAATTTATTTTGTTGTGGGTCGACCTGAGGTATAATTGCTTGGCTAGCTGTTATGGTGTATAAGTATGGCTGTGTTATTTTTTGGGTTATAAATAATGGTGCAGTTGGTTTGTATGAGTGAGATTTTCTTAGAATACAGTGGTTGGTATGGCTGGTCGGAATGTTGTGAGACATGCAGGGATAGGTTTGCTTAGTGTATGTGCTTTTTTAAATTCAGTATGTTAACAACGATTTTTCTAGAGTGTGGCTGGTTTAGTTTTATTTTTTTTGAGCTCTATTTGGTTATGTCGACTTTATTAGGGTATAGTAAAATTACTAAAGAAATATGTGAATAAATTTAAAAATTTTGCATATGTGTTTTGGTGCAATATTATTGGTTAAGTACTATGCAAATGCTAAAAGACGAACATGAATGAAACAAAGTAATGTGTGAGGAACATGCGAAGAAAATATAAGTATTATACAAGTGGTTAAGTCCTACAAAAATGGTGACCTATAGTGAGCTTGCCTGGTGGATAAGGAAAAATTAGATTGTAGATGGTGGCTTATAAACAATTGTGGTCGTCAGCAGACGAAACAAGAGGGTGGTTCGAGAGTAATCAGCAGGCTGCTAAATATATGTGGAATTACAGAGCATGATTCCAAGATGGCAGGGTGAAGCGAAGACGACCAAGGTGAAAAGGAATGACAGAGCATGACTGTAATACCGGAAAAATTCTATAAATTAATAGATGGCTATGTCATAGGGTGGAGCAGGCGACAGAATGAGTAATTGAGAAACAAGGTGAAATGACAGAGCATGAAAGAAAGGTGACATAAAATAACAGAGTACGAACTGGAAAATTCTATAAACAATATGGCAAGGTAGAATGACAGAGCATGAAGTATAATGACAATTGCTGTTAAAAGGGACTGCACAAATAGTATTCGACTAAGGTGGAATGACTAAGTATAGGGTGAAATCAAATTGACTAAAAAAAGGGATATTCAAGTTACACAAAAACAAGATGGAATGATAGAGCATGAAATGTGACTGAAGTGAAAAGGAATGACAGAGCATGATAAAATATGACTAGAGAAAATATAATTTAAGATGGCGGTTTGAGGGGATCAGGTAAATAGTAGATGACCAAGGTGGAATGACAGAACATGAGAAATTTAAATCTGAGATGGCAGGAATGGACTGATAAAGCATAAAATAAAGGTGAGTAATAAGGAAACAAAATGGCGGCGATGACGTAATCCAATATTGTGGCGATGATGTAATACAACATTGTGATGTAATCCAAAATTCGGCGATGACGTAATCCAAGATGGCGGCGGCCGGCTCCGCAGCTCCGATACCTGATATTCTGTTCCCGGAGGAACTACATTTATCTACTATTATTGTATAGAGAATAGAGTAAGTAGCTAGGATAATGACTGAAAATGTTTACAAGCCTGAAACTCTTGAAATACACACTTATGTAAGCAATTCGTATATTTGTAAGTAGTCCTGACAAGTTGTGCAATGTAATACATTCGTATTTTTTTAACCATGTGTAACAAAATGTCGACAACACGAGTTCCGCCTGGTACAACTGAACCCATAGTCAGTAATTCAGTGGTTCGGAGCGCATTATATTAAAAAAGGACACATAGTCTTAGTCTTTAGCTCCAGTACATTTCCGTGGGACGTATATCCGAAACTGCTTTTAACTTTCTAAAATTCGGTAAGTGTTATTTAAACGTATCGATTTGTTATGCCCTTCTTAGCGGAATTTTAGCTGAGACACTCAGTAAGTATAAAAACTATAATGTACCGAATGAAAAGATATATTAACGAGTACTAAAGTAATGTAGTGCGCTTTAAAATATTTGTTTATTGAAAAAATGTTTATTGGTTGCCACCGAATATCAAGTTGGCAGCAATAGCATTTATGTCATCCAGAGTAAAGCATTTCTCTGCCACTGTAAAACCACATCCGTTATATTCTGCGCATGCACTCTGGCGTACTGGAAGTGGCCACCTTCTGTCTGGCCACGACGCTATATTTTTCCGACTTTGTCTCCTTGCATCAGCCTACTATCTATTTCATGAAGAATATTATTCAGAAAGTAGGGGCAGGTTACATAATTCCTTTATTCCAAGTAAGTTAAAGTTACACATAAATGATTCCTGTAAATAAAGTGTCCATGAGGTGAAGTGTACAGGCCTTGTCATATGCCACATATTAAATTTTTAGTGTGTTCATGCTCAAGAGAGAGCAGTCATCATCAAGCAAGGTGCCGTTGTGGCAAAACAATCAATTCGTATTCGANTAGTGTGTTCATGCTCAAGAGAGAGCAGTCATCATCAAGCAAGGTGCCGTTGTGGCAAAACAATCAATTCGTATTCGAGAAAAAATGGGTTCGATTCCCTGTCCGTCTATTGTGATTTTGGTTTTTAATGGTTGTTAAAATATGCNTGTATTCGAGAAAAAATGGGTTCGATTCCCTGTCCGTCTATTGTGATTTTGGTTTTTAATGGTTGTTAAAATATGCGTACTTTCCGAAGCTGACAATATGCAACACACTTTTGTGAGACTTACTAACCACTATTGCTGCCGTCTTTGTGATATTTTTTCTGCGACTAACGAATACATTGTTGTCTACAAACGCACTGAATTTATTGGTGAACACAAATTTGATTTAGTGGTTGTCACTAAATACGGAAATTACATACAAATTTTGTTGGTGTCACAAAATATTTTATGAAGTTTATATTGACAAAATAATTCTGTGGCCTCCAACAACATTTTTTTTTTACAACTAATTTTTTTCCTGTGTGACAGAAATTTGAGTACGTGGGTATTCTTCATGTGCATCTATTAAACAATCTTACGAAATTTCATAACTGTCACTAAAAATTAACCACTCCGTAAAATCAATGAAAGTGTTTTNTCTATTAAACAATCTTACGAAATTTCATAACTGTCACTAAAAATTAACCACTCCGTAAAATCAATGAAAGTGTTTTTTGAAGTATTTTAGTTTCTATGTTTCTGATAAAATTATAATATTTTCATTAATTCGAGAAAATTACAGTGCTTAGAGGCCCTTTTCTTTTGTGGGTATCCACAAAACAGATGCATTATTTATTCAGCGGTGTTTGCTTTACTGAAGCCAAAATCATGGTTTATAAAAGAGGTCATACTAGTTACAATTTAACTCTGTAGCGCAATGGTTTACACCCAGCTACTCGTCGACCATGATTGAAATAAAAATGAACCAACGTAAACAGGTCATCAATGACCGAGTTCGTGAATCTGAAAAGAAAGGGCCGCCCGTGTTCAAGTTGAGTTCAGAGCGTTGCTCTCTTACATATCCTTTCCCGTCATGGAATGCCATAAATCTTACTCGAATAAGTGCCGGGATTTTTATTCCAGCGTATAAAAATAACGATACGACAAGCGGAGAGTAAAATAACAAAGCGAGACGGTCGGAGGCAACAATAATCTACCGTTTTGCTGCATCAATGGGTAATCTCGCATAGCTCACGTTTGACAGAACTGACGAGAAGGATTTTTTTTCCCCATGGCCATAGTGTTAGGTACAATTAAACCGACCTTCTGGAAACTCTGAACGGACGCCCTCTTGGAATGTGCGAGGCTGTGGTGGAACACGCATGAAAAATTTAGGTACTCTAAAAGAGTCGGAAACCAAAAATAAAACGTTGTCTGGTAGAAGAATGATGCAAGAGGCTTCTTTGCTTTCCCAACGAAGTGGCGAAGAGAAATGAACACGAGTTCTAGCGAACACTTGGAGGCTTTATATTCTGCTCCGGTCGGTAGGTGCCTCGGGACTTNGTGCCTCAGGACTTGGCGAGAAACTGTATTTAATAATACCAGCATCCAGCCCTACCATTATTCTAAGGAATTAATCGCAAATTTACCATGTCAGTGTACACGAATAGTAAGAAAGAGAGAATGGATATGTTTTTTTTCCCCATGCATCCATGGTTGCGTTTCTGCATTTGCTCAGGAAAGAGTCAAATGCGTAGGGATATTTCAAAATTTGTATAGCAACAACGCAAGACATTTCTATATTTGAAGCNTTACCATGTCAGTGTACACGAATAGTAAGAAAGAGAGAATGGATATGCTTTTTTTTTCCCATGCATCCATGGTTGCGTTTCTGCATTTGCTCAGGAAAGAGTCAAATGCGTAGGGATATTTCAAAATTTGTATAGCAACAACGCAAGACATTTCTATATTTGAAGCCTGCTATATGGTCTTATTTCCTTACAATGCATGGGTTGAAAACTGGCATTACAGCTTAAGAAGTTTGCCAGAATTCTTTTTACCTGGATGGCAGTGGTGGATTTAAACTGCACATTGTACGCTTTGAGTAATAATACTGATTAAATGCGAGATTGCTATGCCANATGGCAGTGGTGGATTTAAACTGCACATTGTACGCTTTGAGTAATAATACTGATTAAATGCGAGATTGCTATGCCAGGTCGATCTAAAAAAGCTTAGAATATAAGACATTTTTTGGATTTCCACCCAGCTTTATTTCATGCATGATAATGCTACTGAGTCATAAAGGTGAACGTACATTCGATCCGCGTGCGAGGATCGGCCTTGTCATTTCTCATTCACTCGCACGAGCACACCCTCCCTGAGTCATCGACAACTGCGATCGCCCACCTAGACACGCCCATGTTGCGGGCTAGCACGAACAGATGATGATGGTTGGTTTCAAGTATATCCACGGAGGAGCCAGAATTTGGCCGTGGTGACAAGCGACACAAAACTACTTCACTTCAAATATGTTCAGCATTGCACGCTGTTACATGCTCCGACCTCGTTCCGATCCTGGTCACTTATTGTTCAAAGTTAACAGGTTGTGGAGGTACATCAACATAAGAACGACTTTATCTTTGTGTTGCCCTCCAATTGGCTGCTATGAAGTAAAAAGTGGGCTTAAGATAGTTGGAATTCACAGAATTTTCGNTCTTTGTGTTGCCCTCCAATTGGCTGCTATGAAGTAAAAAGTGGGCTTAAGATAGTTGGAATTCACAGAATTTTCGGCATTCATTGAAATAAATAAAAATTCATGTAATCAAATTGAAGCTGTGTATTAAAATGTAAGTACTGAACCATAATACGTGTTTAAAGCAATTATAAATAATTATGTGAAGCTTGTTTTTGAGGTTGGGACTTTATTTATGTTTACATGCAGTTACAGAGGTATAGCCACTGTTTGCAAACGTGATCACACATAGCTGCCGGACGAATTTACAAGAAAAATATTCAGATCACTCGTGTGATCGCAGCAGTAGTCTGTATCCGAGAAGTTTGAACCGTAATCTCTAAATAGTATAAAACAAAGTCTCTTACCGACGTCTGTCTGTGTATTCGCTTAGTACTTCTAAATTACTTGATATATTTTGATGTGGTTTTCAAAATCATTTAGAGAATTTCTTGTTGAAGGTTCTGATGTATAATACATTTATATTTAATGTAAGGATAGTAGATAAATGTCAAACCGTTTGTAATCAAGTCGTAAAAAACCCCCATTTTAGGGCGTTTACATGGCTTGCGCTGACTAAACCATGAGATATACATCAAATTAATGTACTACAGAATGGTAGCTCTTAAAACGTTCTTCAGAAAAGTCCACGATAGCATATGTTTATATTTTAAGGATGACCCACGGTAACCATTTTTGTCTTTCAAAGTATCGCTGTATAAACTAAATTGTTACCGGGCCGGGCCGTGCCGGTTCGCTAGTATTGTCCTGCCATCCCGTAACCTAAGACGAAGTGGATAGTTCTTTATACGGGACTTAATAAGATGACGTCAATGTGGAAAAAACGACAAAATGCATTCACTGGGGTGATTTTAAGTAANAGTATTGTCCTGCCATCCCGTAACCTAAGACGAAGTGGATAGTTCTTTATACGGGACTTAATAAGATGACGTCAATGTGGAAAAAACGACAAAATGCATTCACTGGGGTGATTTTAAGTAAAGCTGAAAAAAAAAATTAACAGGTCAGAATTTGTTATTGTTATTCAACAATAGGCTATACCTCATATTTCCACAATGGTTGGAGTCGTCGTAACTTGCTCAATATCTTCTGCTAACTGAGAATAAGTGCACACGTGAATATGCTGNTTTATACGGGACTTAATAAGATGACGTCAATGTGGAAAAAACGACAAAATGCATTCACTGGGGTGATTTTAAGTAACGCTGAAAAAAAAAATCAACAGGTCAGAATTTGTTATTGTTTTTCAGCAATAGGCTATACCTCATATTTACACAATGGTTGGAGTCGTCGTAACTTGCTCAATATCTTCTGCTAACTGAGAATAAGTGCACACGTGAATATGCTGCGCATGATCAACCCATGCCGTTGTGAAGTATTTACACTGGAGACCCAAAAAAACTGGTATAGGCGTGCGTATGCAAATAACAGAGTTATGGAACTAATCAGAGTAACGCGATGCTGTCGGCAGTGCCTATATAAGACAACAAGCGTCTGGCAAAGTTGCTAGATCTATTACTGCTGCTACAATGGCAGGTTATCAAGATTTAAGTGAGTTCGAACGTGATGTTATAGTCAGCGCACGAGAGATGGGACATAGCATCTCCGAGGTAGCGATAAAATTTGGATTTTTGCGTACGACCATTTCACGAGTGTGCCGTTAATATTGGGAATCCGGTAAAACATAAAATCTTCGATATCGCTGTGGCCGGAAAAAGATCGTAAAGGAACGGGACAAACGACGACTGACGATAATCATTAAACGTGGCAGACGTGCAACCCTTTCTCCAATTGGCGCAGATTTCAATGCTGGGGCATCAACAAGTGCCAGCGTGCGAACTATTATCATTAATGTGGGCTTTCGGAGCCGTAGTCCCACTCGTGTACCGTTGTTGACTACACGACACAAAGCTTTACGCCTCGCCTGGGCCCTCCAACACCGCCATTGGACTGTTTATGACTGGAAACACGTCGCCTGGTCTGACGAGTCTCGTTTTCAATTGTATCGGGCGGATGGACGTGAATGGGTATGGAGACATTCTCATGAATCCATGGACCCTACGTGTCAATAGGGGACTGTTCAAGCTGGTGGATGCTCTGTCATTGTATGGGGCGTGTGCAGTTGGCGTGAAATGGGACCCCTGATACGTCTAGATACGACTCTGCCAGGTGACAGTTACAGCATCCTGTCCGATCATCTGCACCCATTCATGTCCATTGTGCATTCCGACGGATGTGGACAATTCCAGCAGGACAATGTGACACCCCACACGTCGAGAGAGTTGCTACCGAGTGGCTCCAGGAACACTCTTCTGACTTCAGACACTTCCATTGGCCACCTGAATCACCANCAATGTGACACCCCACACGTCGAGAGAGTTGCTACCGAGTGGCTCCAGGAACACTCTTCTGACTTCAGACACTTCCATTGGCCACCTGAATCACCAGACATGAACATTATTGTGCATATCTGGTATGCCTTGCAACGTGCTGTTCATAAGAGATCTCCGGGGCCTCGCACTCCTATGGATTTGTGGACTGCCCTGTAGGATTCATGGTGTGAATTGCCTCCTGCATACTTTCAGACATTAGTAAAGTCCATGCCACGTCGTTTTGTGTTACTTTTGCGTGTTCACCGGGGCCCTACACGATATTAGGGAGGTGTACCTTTTTTTTTTTTGGCTCTTCATCGTATATCCGGCTCACAGACGTCCACGGCGTGTCAATAAAAATGTGCATATGTTTATGATATAAACTGTAACTAAGAGTAGACGGGCTCAAAATTTTTTTCAGTGTTCGAAACACGTGAGACAACACGCGCTCCCATAGCGCACCATCGCTCATATATGCAAGGCACTGAACCGGCGTTCACTGCTTACGATGTCACGCTTTCCTCTGCAAATTACACCTGTAACAGTGGAACTTTATTACACGTTATGTAAGCCCACAGGTTTAACGACGACTGTACGGTTTTAATTTTCTGCTACCTGTTAAGGAAACTGCGCATACAAGCTCTAAAAATGCTATTTTTACATTTCGCACAAATATTATCTCTATAATACATCTAATATGACAAAAACAAAAATGTATTGACTTAGATAGTTGGTTTTTGTCTATTGTGGCGAAAAGTCCTATTCCCAGAACATTTATTTGCTGAGATACGCGTAAATGCAGAAACAACGAATGTACAGAGAATATGCCCGGATCTAACTCTTACGGCTCGGCTTCACCTATTAGGCAGAAATTCTTCGTTTTCGTGTCATAAGTTTAGTTTCAGAGGTATTTTGGAAATGTTTGATTATAGAATATTTACAATTTATTGGTTGTTTAATACTTTGTATCTAATTTTTACTGTGTTTTATATCCTGCCTGAAAAAAGGTGGAAACTTATTCATGGAATTTAAATTCGTTTCTGACATTTACAACTAGCGGATTAAAGAACTCGTAAAATATAAAATTTCTATAATCGTACATTTGCAGGTGTTTGCGGAATTGATCAGAAGCAACATCCGCCATGTTCTTCCCATTAGGGGAAAAAAAATCTGTGCTTGGTTACGCCAGCGCCTGAACCAGCACCGCAGTGGTGAGGAACTGGCATTGTAACATTAGTCAAGTCGTGTAAAAGAACCTCTGTCAAAAAATGACGCCAAAGATTTAGAGCAATGATACTGCAGAAAATTATATAGTCAATTCAAAAACACTTCCAACATTTCTGAGGCCCTGCTAAAGTTCTACTTTCATGATATTCCTCCACCTCATGCAAGCAAATATTAACCAAGTGTAGATAGTTGCACCAAAGAAGAGCATACCGCATTCGTGCGCACTCAGTGTAATAATATTTTACATGAGAACTGTTTCTTACTAGGCACTGTCAACACGCATATTTTCTCCCTGCTTTTATTCGTTGTAATTGATACAATTTAAGGGACTGTTCAATTTAACTTTTGTTCATTTCATGCAAATGTGGTAAATTTTGACAGTTCTAAAAAAGTAGTGCGGGAACAATGTATCTTTTAACTACACTTATTTTGTCAGGGAAGAAAAAGACGATCGTAAACAAATGTTTGAGTCCAATGCACACTTGCATTTTCTTCTTTCCTCCTGTTTCCTGTCAAGGCAGACACAGAAAGACTGACGTTAGCTAACTGCCGTCCAGTAATCTTTGCAGCATATTATAGTAACGGTTTACTAATACATTATTTATAAAACAGTCAAATTTACTGTTAGTAAAATTCGTAACCTCTTGAACACATGTTTTTCTTTGGAAATCCTTGCAAGTTACTTCACTAAAATCACGTTTGTTTGTCACAAACATAAAAAATTGTATTTGCAGAATCATTCAGTAAAATCAAAACTGCGCACGTTTCCTGAAACCAACGAACATAAACTTAGATACGTAAATTATATTCGTGTCGCTTCATTGCGGACGGCGGTTAAGGTAAATGACGGAACGAGCAGTTTTTCGAAGCGGTAAAGACGCGCCTATTGATATTACATTTCACTCAAAAAAATGCACTACAACGTTACCTACAACCAAGTTTGCTTAAAGAAAGCAAAATAATTAACTACCGATAAAATATTCCGACAACATAAACGAGGTACTCTTATAAACACTACGAGAAAAAAGCACATGCACAACAGCGGGTTCACTGGGTTGGAAACCGGAAACATGGCTAGCCATTGGCAGGAAACCTTTACCGTTCGTACGTGTCGACATGCTCTGTCATAACTACTAAACATGTTTTTAAAGTCAATTCAACAAAACCGCCCAAAAAAATAATATTGCTTTAAAAACATAATTTAAACTATAAATGTTGTAAGTATAATTAAAATTATAAATTACAACTTTTAGTTTTCAGTACTACTTTCTTCCAAAGCCATTATCAAAATCGCCCAATTAACAACATGAATCCCGCAGCAATTCATCAGCTGACAAACGAGAGCATTTACAGTTTACATAGTGTGTAGGCTGGTCACATTGTCTGTCAGATGTTACCCCACTTATATGAAATGTACGATAGAAATAACTTACTTTTATGTTGACACGCGTATAAAATGCTTGCGATACATTTCGTAGTTAGGAAACAACAAAGCCCGTAATACATAAAGTGATTTTTTAAATGTTTGATTCAAAACAGTGTGAAGAAACCGCGAATAGACTATACACATCGTGCATGGGCATAAAATAAGTGAAAAAACTCCCCTTGATTATTGTAATGCTGTGAAGTTGAATAACACCGTACAGCCGGATGTGTTTGAATCNAACGTGCTGTTCATAAGAGATCTCCGGGGCCTCGCACTCCTATGGATTTGTGGACTGCCCTGTAGGATTCATGGTGCGAATTGCCTCCTGCATACCTTCAAACATTAGTAAAGTCCATGCCACGTCGTCTTGTGTTACTTTTGCGTGTTCACCGGGGCCCTGCACGATATTAGGGAGGTGTACCTTTTTTTTTTGGCTCTTCATCGTGTATCCGGCTCACAGACGTCCACGGCGTGTCAATGAAAATGTGCATATGTTTATGATATAAACTGTAACTAAGAGTAGACGGGCTCAAAATTTTTTTCAGTGTTCGAAACACGTGAGACAACACGCGCTCCCATAGCGCACCATCGCTCATATATGCAAGGCACTGAGCCGGCGTTCACTGCTTACGATGTCACGCTTTCCTCTGCAAATTACACCTGTAACAGTGGAACTTTATTACACGTTATGTAAGCCCACAGGTTTAACGACGACTGTACGGTTTTAATTTTCTGCTACCTGTTAAGGAAACTGCGCATACAAGCTCTAAAAATGCTATTTTTACATTTCGCACAAATATTATCTCTATAATACATCTAATATGACAAAAACAAAAATGTATTGACTTAGATAGTTGGTTTTTGTCTATTGTGGCGAAAAGTCCTATTCCCAGAACATTTATTTGCTGAGATACGCGTAAATGCAGAAACAACGAATGTACAGAGAATATGCCCGGATCTAACTCTTACGGCTCGGCTTCACCTATTAGGCAGAAATTCCTCGTTTTCGTGTCATAAGTTTAGTTTCAGAGGTATTTTGGAAATGTTTGATTGTAGAATATTTACAATTTATTGGTTGTTTAATACTTTGTATCTAATTTTTACTGTGTTTTATATCCTGCCTGAAAAAAGGTGGAAACTTATTCATGGAATTTAAATTCGTTTCTGACATTTACAACTAGCGGATTAAAGAACTCGTAAAATATAAAATTTCTATAATCGTACATTTGCAGGTGTTTGCGGAATTGATCAGAAGCAACATCCGCCATGTTCTTCCCATTAGGGGAAAAAAAAATCTGTGCTTGGTAACGCCAGCGCCTGAACCAGCACCGCAGTGGTGAGGAACTGGCAATGTAACATTAGTCAAGTCGTGTAAAAGAACGTCTGTCAAAAAATGACGCCAAAGATTTAGAGCAATGATACTGCAGAAAATTATATAGTCAATTCAAAAACACTTCCAACATTTCTGTGGCCCTGCTAAAGTTCTACTTTCATGATATTCCTCCACCTCATGCAAGCAAATATTAACCAAGTGTAGATAGTTGCACCAAAGAAGAGCATACCGCATTCGTGCGCACTCAGTGTAATAATATTTTACATGAGAACTGTTTCTTACTAGGCACTGTCAACACGCATATTTTCTCCCTGCTTTTATTCGTTGTAATTGATACAATTTAAGGGACTGTTCAATTTAACTTTTGTTCATTTCATGCAAATGTGGTAAATTTTGACAGTTCTAAAAAAGTAGTGTGGAAACAATGCTTCTTTTAACTACACTTATTTTTTCAGGGAAGAAAAAGACGATCGTAAACAAATGTTTGAGTCCAATGCACACTTGCATTTTCTTCTTTCCTCCTGTTTCCTGTCGAGGCAGACACAGAAAGACTGGCGTTAGCTAACTGCCGTCCAGTAATCTTTGCAGCATATTATAGTAACGGTTTACTAATACATTATTTATAAAAACAGTCAAATTTACTGTTAGTAAAATTCGTAACCTCTTGAACACATGTTTTTCTTTGGAAATCCTTGCAAGTTACTTCACTAAAATCACGTTTGTTTGTCACAAACGTAAAAAATTGTATTTGCAGAATCATTCAGTAAAATCAACACTGCGCACGTTTCCTGAAACCAACGAACATAAACTTAGATACGTAAATTATATTCGTGTCGCTTCATTGCGGACGGCGGTTAAGGTAAATGACGGAACGAGCAGTTTTTCGAAGCGGTAAAGACGCGCCTATTAATATTACATTTCACTCAAAAAAATGCACTACAACGTTACCTACAACCAAGTTTGCTTAAAGAAAGCAAAATAATTAACTACCGATAAAATATTCCGACAACATAAACGAGGTACTCTTATAAACACTACGAGAAAAAAGCACATGCACAACAGCGGGTTCACTGGGTCGGAAACCGGAAACATGGCTAGCCATTGGCAGGAAACCTTTACCGTTCGTACGTGTCGACATGCTCTGTCATAACTACTAAACATGTTTTTAAAGTCAATTCAACAAAACCGCCCAAAAAAATTATATTGCTTTAAAAACATAATTTAAACTATAAATGTTGTAAGTATAATTAAAATTATAAATTACAACTTTTAGTTTTCAGTACTACTTTCTTCCAAAGCCATAATCAAAATCGCCCAATTAACAACATGAATCCCGCAGCAATTCATCAGCTGACAAACGAGAGCATTTACAGTTTACATAGTGTGTAGGCTGGTCACATTGTCTGTCACATGTTACCCCACTTATATGAAATGTACGATAGAAATAACTTACTTTTATGTTGACACGCGTATAAAATGCTTGCGATACATTTCGTAGTTAGGACACAACCAAGCCCGTAATACATGAAGTGATTTTTTAAATGTTTGATTCAAAAAAGTGTGAAGAAACCGCGAATAGACTATACACATCGTGCATGGGCATAAAAAAAGTGAAAAAACTCCCCTTGATTATTGTAATGCTGTGAAGTTGAATAACACCGTACAGCCGGATGTGTTTGAATCNTAAGTGAAAAAACTCCCCTTGATTATTGTAATGCTGTGAAGTTGAATAACACCGTACAGCCGGATGTGTTTGAATCCCACTTCAGGCATAAGAGTACTATATTTTTCAGATATTTATCAGTTGAAGTTGATTTGCAAGCCATCTCCGTGGCGGCATGGTCATTATGTTAAACACGTCAATGAGAAAAAACAATGGCGCTAACAGACTTAAAATGTTAAAACTGTGTTAACCCAGGCGGGCCTACAAAGGAGTGGGAAGAAAAGAGATATTGATGATGCTGGAACATTTTCAAGTATGCCGAATAGGTAAGAATATAAAAAGTGATGAAGAGGGGGAGGGGAGAAGAAGGACCCCGAACCGATGCAGGCGAGGAGATAAGAAAAAGAGGCAGTATTGCGAGTAGGAGGCAATGCATTCTACCTGCGAGGTGATTGTTATCTGGGAAAAGTAAATGTTCCCGACCTTAGGTTTAGCTTTCCCTGGTCACAGAGGAGCATTTCTGAGTAAGGGAAAGGTCAGAAGTGTTGTTTCGCTGTCTCGCNAGGTTTAGCTTTCCCTGGTCACAGAGGAGCATTTCTGAGTAAGGGAAAGGTCAGAAGTGTTGTTTCGCTGTCTCGCTGTCTCCGACGTGCGCACACTACCTGTCCTCTCGTTTCTGACCTTTGACGCGGCCCGCAACACTTGCCATCACATAACCACGCTCGTTTTTTTTTTTGTTCCTCGCAGAGCCCACATCGTCTTTACAGCACCGTCATTATAATACCTGCTTGCACAAGTGAGTGTGTGCTTTCTACAAACATAGTTCAATATTCTAAGTCCACAATGTCCTTGAATTATCACAAACGTTTAAAACACATTTTTTTAATAACCTGTTTTGTGTTACTGCTGTTAGGGAGTATTTATTTTCTTACTTTATCGCATATTAATGTAGTAAGGCACATGGAAAAAAAAACCAAGACAACAACTTACGTGTTTAGAACGGGAAAGTTTCTAGAATGTATAACACTGAAGAAAGAACAAAGTGGCAGGTGAAATTAGTTATTATGCATGAGTAATTCATAAAAGTCAAATAGTATTTTTGGAGCCTGAACATTTTAAACTGTCGCGCCATCCTCCTTTCGAATTATTTTCTCCATGCACATGCTGGGTTGTTTGGGATCTAGGTTTTGAAGGATTGCTAATAAGTGTAATAACATGCGAAAAGCCGGGAGTGACTGAGCCGGGGATTGAGCCCGCTTCGCCTTGGTGGGGGCGAGCAGACTAACAGTTGAGCCACCATGGCCCCTCTGTCAGTTGCTGATTGCGCATCAACACACTGGCAAGAGAAACGATACGCCGAAAACGTCCGATGAATATTTTGGAGGGCATTACGTATCACCCAAACAGAGATGAGTTTAATGTGCTGACCAGATAATCGAAGTTATTTAATATGGGGATTATGTACTGCCGTATGTCCAAAGCCAGTTTTTGTTTTATTAATTCTACATTTTGCAAGGGCTATTCATATATCACAGATATATATATATATATATATATATTCATTTCAATTTGAAATATCCTTTATAAATGTACACACTGCTTCAAAATAAAGTCGTGTAAAGTGTTTTATGTGTACTTAACAGCGATTTAAAATATTGTCATACAAAATCACAGATTTAAAAATGTAAGAATTTTTGAAAATTATAGTTTATTTCTCAGTTTTTTTTTTGGCGAATAACATATTAATCTACTTAAAGAATCCATTAAAATTATTTCTAGCCTACTTTCCGAAGGAAATAATTAATTATGATATCACTTTACTGTGCGTCAGTATTTATCTATGATTGTATTTGTCTGTGCGTGAATACTCCTCCCCCCTCCCAATAAAAACTTTAAAATGCATGATCTGAATTTAACCAAATTCGGTATAAATATAGTAATTAGTAAGAATATCCGACTTCCGACCACGCCAGGCGCATCCTTTCAAAACTGCTGCCTTAAAAAAATTAAGGGTGCTATATAATTGAACTTGTACAAAAAAATCGTTGGATTATTTTATATAATGAAGGACACTGAAAAAGGCGTTCATTTAGGCTATGTGCATTTTAAGACCTCTCGCAAGATCAAAACGCGACATATATGTTGCTGTTCATATCCATGTGAGAAATGCACAATGTTAATATTTTCAACATATTTAACATGGTTATACTTTAACTATTGTTTTTTAAAAAAGGCGTTTTTAAAGGCCACGTGATTTTCAGATCTTCTAAGAACAGTTTCTAAAATCATTATTTAGAAAACAACACTCTCAAATCGACAAAACGTTCTAATATTTTCAAGGGCATGTTGAAGGTCAAGAGGTTTTTTTATGAGGAAGTCGTTATCTGTTGAATAAACTGTCAAACAGTCACTATTTAAGAGTCGTATTACAAGTTTTTGGAATTACTGAAAGCATATACATTATATTCAGTTTTTTATTCCGGGGTGGTAACACAGGCCCTAAGTTTTGTTTGAAAACTACATTAACATCCACTGGTGTAAACCAAAATTATTGTAGTGCTACGATCGCTTGGAACATGATAATAACCTAGTACACACCTCACACGAGCTTGCGTCAACTTCACTCTCAGCCAGTGGTGTGTAAGTAGTCAAGTAAAATGCCACTCGCCTCGTTGCACCAACCCTGGCCACACATCCAGTCAATTACACGAAAACAACACTACAAGCAGATTTGCCCAAGTGGGCTGACCAACTGACTTTTTACTTCTTGGAAACAATCAATCAATGTGTATAATTTGCGGACATGGATTGCGTTTGTCAGGAGGATGAACATAAATTCATTCATGTTTCCTACATTATTGAAAAATTAGGTACGACGTGCGCTCTTTGACAGAATAAAAGGTATGAAACAGAATTAAAAACTAACAAATGTTTACATGCATACATATGGGCCAAGTGAAGACATGCAATTTTAACTATTTCTTACTCTTCCAGTTAAAATTCCCTTGCGTTGTCAATAATACCTAGAGTGCACGGAGAGGGTACATAAATTCCCAATTTGCTTAGCGAGCGAGCCGAAATTACGAGAGGAGACATTGTGAAGGTGCAAGTGAACGCACTCTTGAAATAGAAGACCACATGGGCAGCTAAAACGAACTATTTCAGAGATGTCGATGCATCATACAGAGAGGGAATGCTTTTCCTACGTAACTGAACACTGTTACAAATAACTTTCTTGAAATTACAGAAAAGTATTTCTTAAAAATTATCCAAATATGTAAATAAAATTACGGAAATTTATTTTTAACAGTAGATGATTTCCCCTCAATTTCACACTAATTAGTGTTAGTTCGCAAAATGTTCCTTATATTTGCTAGTTCGTTGTGTATTCGCAATTTATAAAGTGGGATTACATTTTTAAAATGTTTTATTTTCACGAGGGCGCTACACTGTGCACAATCGAAAAATAAAATAATGTCAAAAAACTTTCTAACGCACCGATATTTTAAACATTATCTAGAAAAATTTCCTTCCATCAGCATTTATCCCCTCTCCCCAAACCATATTTAAAAATAAATAAACTGTTTTAAAAAAGTATTGATTCTTTATCATTGCACGAAACTGTTTAGTTCCTGGTAATATTAAAATGTATGTAGTGTTGACGTATTGCGATACTTTATGACGATTANTGCACGAAACTGTTTAGTTCCTGGTAATATTAAAATGTATGTAGTGTTGACGTATTGCGATACTTTATGACGATTAAAGCTGCAGGTGTAAGCGTATTGAACTTCGTAAGTGCTGCACGAACAACTATCTGGTCACAGAGGCAAATAACGTTTCGTGTAATCTCGGTAATGTTTGTCTTCGAAACCCGAAGCTATTGGCAGTGCAAAGAGGTATCGTATTTTACGTGAACTAATCTCAGGTTGGGTTTTCTTTACTACAGAATGCGTTTCCATACTCATTGTACACTTCCATAACATTTTCCGTGAATATACGGAAGTTTATCATAGTAATTATCAAAGGCAGCACTACACTAAAATAAAGTTCCTCCATACGTCTACGTCGTAGAAATAGAGGTAAAATTAATTTATTCTTAAATAAATTCTCACTGCAAAAATTTATTCAACAATTATTTTCAGGCACCATTATGAGGACAACGGTTTCTTCACCATCTGCGTCTCGATTAGAGACAACATATTTTTACTAATATTGTTTTATTTTTATCTTACGCATTTCCATCTCGTTATTTAATTGTTCAGCAGAACTTACTAATAATGAATGACTACGAATGCAATTTTTTTTGCAGAATTTTTAAAAAGCGTTTTAAAAAGGGTTCTGTAACATCGAGGGCAGTGGCCTGATTACAAAAAATAAATAAATAAAAAATAAATTTTAAAACCTCAATCTCAGCGCATTGAAAAAGCTTAGCAATAAACACTGCGCAATTTTTCTAGAGGATGTTGAGGTGCAGGTGATAATTTCACTCTCCTGGTGACCAGCGGTCGGGACGTTGTCTGGGGACAGAGTATAAGCAGCAGCGCAGCAGAATACAAACGTGTTGCAGAGAAGGCGGAGTTTTGGGTAGGTTATCATATGCATCTGCTAAGAGTACATACCCGCCCAAGCAATCCTGATCAGGAAGACGTGAGGGGCGATAAGGTGTCGTTTCTGGTGAGGGGGTTGGCAGTATGAAACTACCTGCTTATCGCAGGTGGCGTCTTCTCTTTGGGCGGGCGGCAACATTTCCTCTCCGAGTATATTCCGCGCGCGCGATCCGCCGTATGACGACCGGCTGCGTGGAGAATTAACAGGCGCATTAGAGAGGAGGCAGGTTTATCGTCGGCGAGCATCGGCTGGCGGGGGGGTGGGAGAGCCGCGTCGTAAAGACGTGCCGAGTGGATCAGTAAAGAACGCGAAACGGCTCGTGGCGTATGTAAATACCGGCGGAGCTCGACGTTACAACCCGCCGCGCCTTGCGAATCAGCGGCAATGAAGGTGAACAACCTTGTAAACTTCGTGCCACCGCGACCTTCCACGGCCTCTGTATCGATAGTTCTCTCGATAACGAGGGGATTAGAGTTCACCCCCTCCCCCCTTAAACTACAACAACAGCACGAAACAACGGCAGACGTCTAGGGGGGTCGTCACATTAATTTCTTGAACGAGGCGAGAATGGGAGACGGAATCGCCGCCCACGTGCGCAGGCGCGAGTGTCGGCAGTTATGCGAATCTTAATGTGGCTCGCCTGTCGCCGACGACGTGCGGTTGTGTAAACTGCGGTGTTTTCGCGTCGAGCCGGCTCCCAACTACGATGGTCGCTGATATGGGCGCCATCATGCTCCACCTCAGTTAATTTCCCTACCACCACGAGCCTCTCTCACCAGCCTCTCCGTAACCGCCCCCCCCCCTTTTTTTGCCCCATTTATAACAAATTTGGCAAGACAACCTGATTCGTCTTTTACATTTCGAGCTCTCTAACTACTTTGTAGATTTTGTTTTCGCAATTTGGTATTTTACGCTTTCCAATCCAAACGTAAGTTGAATGAAAAAGGAAATTTGAGCGCAAGGGCGTGGGGCGTCGGAGTGCCGGAGCTGTTCATGCCCTGTCTTTCCGGGCAGCCAGCGACCATTTTATGTACAAAATTACTTTTTTTATTAAAAAAAATCACTTAAGAAACTATTTACCCGAAAATAACTCTTTTACCTTAAAATTTCCCTTATTTCTTTAAAAATAATCTTTTCCCTCAAAATTTCCCGTTTTTGCCTAAAAATGTAGAAGCCCCCCACATGCAAAAAAGAAGTTCAAAAGGCCCTTTCCAGCCAATTTGGACGGCTTCTTTTCAAGGGCAAAACAGTGGTTATGTGTGTGCATAGGTTTTAAGGGCGAAAACTATGCCAAATCGATACACAGATCTATGTTACGGAGCCTGAGCTGCCCGTCCACCATATTGGTTCTGCCAACAATATTGGCCGCAATATTGGACTTGGGTGACCTTGACCCATCCCATGGCCTTCAATAAACTTTAACTAAAAAATTTGCAAATATCTCTCAAAAAATATAAAAAAATTAAAAATTTCAAAAATGTATTACAAAAACAAAAAAAAAATGACGGGGACCAGAGCCGCAGCCAACCGGCCGCCAAGTTATGACGTCACCTGACCACCATATTGGATCGGGTGACCTTTACCATTGGCCTTGACCCCGCGACCTTTGACCTTTTCTAACCTCAAACTAAAAAAATTTAAATAATACATTTTGAAAACTTTTAAAAAATATATATAAAATTCCAAACAATTTATGTAAAATTTATTTTAAAAATTAACAAAAAATTATAACGAATATTATTTAAAAACTTACATTTCAGGAGGTCCCCTGAGCATCACGTCCAGTAGACGATTGACACCCCTCCAATTAATCACCTTGCACTATCATTCCCCTCCCCTTCCACCGCAGCATCGCTCATTCCGTCTAATGCATTCCACTCGCCTTATTGTTTTTTTTTTTTCGTTTGTCCTTTGTTTACAATTTCATCACCTAGGTGGCGCTTGTGAATTAATTACGGATTCCCCCGCCAGGCAGTGTAATTTCTCAGTTTTGGTGCCAGGCGAGTTGTCGTTCTCTCTCGCCTATACTGGGCAGGCCATCTTGGATTCTACTTTTGCTTAGTCACATTCTTTTCGTTCCCTACCATTCCTTCTTCATTTCGTCACAAAGCCATCAAATTAGATTTTGTTTAAGCTTTGTAATTCCACCTCGATTTAGTAGCCTGCTGATTACACGGTCCCTCGAACCGTCATCTTAAATTATATTACTTCTGAAATCTTTGCACTGAGAAAAAAATAAGGATGTGACCTCTTTAAATTAGCATTTCCCTTACTTAAGTAATGGGGAAACGGAGACAAGTTTCCAAAGTAAGTATCACCATGGTCGGTAATGTAAAATGTATAATGGTGTAAAAGGCGTTTAGGCATGTAAAACGTTAGTCACGTTCCAACTGGTGACGTCACACAGCAGTGTGTTACACAAGGCCGGCCTAGACTTTGTCTACAGGCAGTACCTGTGTATCCTACCTACAGCAGGGTGGGCCATACTGCAGAGCAGTTTGATGAGCACTGATGTATGTGTGTATGATACAGTCTTGGCAACTGTTTCGCCTTGCGAATAAGTGAGTTAACGACTGTTTGTACGTTTGTTTAATAAGTTATTGACAAATGTTTCACCATGCAAGTAAGTAAGTTGGCGTCAGTGTTTACGTTTGTTAGACATGTTCTTGATAGATATTTCACCATGCAATAAGTAGATTGGTGACTATATTTACATTTGTTTGATACGTTCTTGGTAGGTGATTCACCATGCAATTCAGTAAGTTGTTGTACAAATAACAATTACTGTAATATAATAATAAGAATGCATTCTAGTTTTAGTACACGTATTGGCCGCCGCGTAACCATTCGCTTGATTATAAAATTACAATGGATATATATACATAATGTTGCAAAATTGCATGTCAACACTTCGGAGAAACATTCCTTACATCTGAAGGATAAAAAAATATTATGTGAACATAAGTTCGCAAACGCTTCGCTTATTGATTACAGCTCGTAATACATAACGTACAGTGTATGGCCCGCGAGCTGGATAATCTTACTGTAGAATGCCATTGCAGCTATAATTGGCAGCCCCATACCAACCCCCGAAGCGCCTTGATTTGAATCCACTAGATTTTTTTTTTGTGGCAAAATTTAAAGGCACTTGTGTATGCAACCTGAGTGGACGATGTGGACACCCTTCGTAACCGTATTGTGGCGGGCTGCGAAACAATCAGGTATACTCCAGGTATTCACCAACGCATCCGGGAATCCCTATAACGGCGGGTTGATGAATGTGCTCGTGCTGATGGAGGGCATTTTGAACATTTTCTTTAGTGTCGACGATAAACTTTCACACATGTGTAACTAATTCCTGCGCAGTTCCTACTGTTCTAGGTAGACTGTAGTGATTTGAGGTGTCGTGTATCATGCAAACGAACACTGCGATTGCATTCCACAGTAACACGATCCAGCCCGCGGGCCATTCACTGTACGTTATGTATTACGAGCTGTAGTTAAAAAACTAAGCGTTTGTGGACTTATGTTCATCTAAATTTTTTCATCCTCCAGATGTGAGGAATGTTTCCCCGAAGTATTGTCATGCTATTCTGCAACATTCTGTATATACCTTCGAAATTATCATGGGTGAATTTATAAAGAAAGATAATTTCACAGTTTCATTCATTAGTTGATTGTTTTCTATAAACAGGAGAATGGCTGCCTATAGGTGTATAATACAACCAGAATACATTATCATTATTACATTACAGGACTGGTCCTTGATCCTATAACTTCAATTAATTGCATGGTGAAACACAAGGAACATTATGACTATTATGTTACAAGAATTTTGAAGTACAATCGTTCAGTATAAAAATTGTTATGAAATATAATTTATCAAACTTATTGAAATTCACAATCCACGCATACGAGTTCAAAAAACGTAAAAACCGGTGCATCAGGAAAATAAATTTCTACTGGAACGTTTCTTTATTGTATGATATTTTAAGTTTCCTATAACTTTAGCTAAGTAGATTTATTCTCGCTGTATGTTTACAAGGAAGGTTCATTAAATAGAGCACAACAGTAATTATATATACATATGTGTTCATGTATATTAATGTCAGAAATTCCTGTGGAACCATTTGTACTGTAGAGGGGAAAAACAATGAACGCCATGGTTTTTTGCTCTTGATCTAAATCAGTTTTAAATGTAGACGTCAAAGGCATTATCCCCATACAGTGATGTGTATAATGAACTAAAGGAGATATAAACACAAGAACTCTCACTGGGATGAGGAATAAGCGGACGCACAAGAAAATAATAGTTCATGGAATAATCGCGAGGAAAATCGCGATATTTCACTTCATAAGTGCAGAGAAAGCGGGAGGATTACAATGCGTTCATATGTATTGCAATCCATTTATGTTCATTAATAATCTACATGTGGCCTATACTGTGTAGGATTTTCTTTTTATTTAGAAATACATATTGACAACATATCATGTTAGGCAGGTATAGGAACTAAAATATACATGATATATCTAAATTATTGTAAAAAAAATCTTCGTAAGGTGATTGTTGGGATCAAAACAAGCAAAAATGGTCCTATGAACGCATGCCCGATGAAGCGTTGTTATTGAGTTACTGATGTTTCACATTGTGGTAACATGTATCACTACCGACATCTACTGTGTTGTGTTTGCTTTTGAAACGAATATACCAACCCACGAATGCATTGCCACACATTTGTTAACGTAGTGTTTTAAATTGTATATCAGGGTCGAAATTAGTTTCCCGTTCACAGATGGCCAATGTGCGTCATGTAAATCAATAACAACGCGTTGTAGGTCATACGCTCATGAGAACATTTGTGCTTGTTTTGATACCAGGAATCACCTCCCGACGTTTGTTACATTAGTTTAGATATTTATATACATTGTGTATAAAATTTACTATTCAATCCCGTATTTTGAAAGTTTGCAAACTAAGCATCGAGACATTCCACATGTAGCGTATAATTGAACCAAAATATTGTTGGTATAGTTAACGTTTTCCATGCCTAGCCGTCTGTTACACCGTCATGCATTTTACATTACAGAGCATGGCGATACCTACGATTAGAACCATATTACCGTTTTCCCATTGTTTAAGTAAGGAAAACAGTTATTTAAAGAGGTCACATCACTGTGTATTTGGGGGGGGGGGGNAACTTAAAAATCTCGTTAACTAGTAATGTTTGTAACCCTAGACTGTACACCAGCTCTAGATTTATGCAATTCGGGCAGGAAAAAAAAGACCGGAAGGGTACTGAGGGACGTAGGAGGGTTTGAAGGACAGGTAATGACGCCGAGTAGGCTGTGAGGCGATGNCAATGCATTCCGGTCCCCTCGATAATACGTATTTATTTTGGTGCTCGAGATCAATTAAAACGTCTTATAATTCTTATTTCCAAGAGGCGCCTTGCTGTCCGGTCGACGGTTATGAGAGGGTAGGAAGGAGCAGAGCGAGTGAAAAGTTTGTCAGTTCGGTCTTAGCCATGCCTCCGAAAANGGTAGGAAGGAGCAGAGCGAGTGAAAAGTTTGTCAGTTCGGTCTTAGCCATGCCTCCGAAAAGAGCTAATAAGTGTATTTCCATTAGAGAAAAAAAAGAAATAATTACCGCCGTGGCCAGTGGTGATAAACAAATTGACGTGTCCAAACCATATAACGTTCCTCCTTCCACAATAACATCAATTCTGAAGAACAAGGACAAAATCGCCTCCCAGACATCGGACAGCAAAGTAAAGCGCTCTAAGACTGGCGAGTAACCACAACTAGAAGAGAATTTAAAAAAGTTGTTTGCGCAAGCACCGAATTCGAATGTACCAGTTGGAGGAAATATTTTAAGCGAAGAAACAAACATTTTCGCAGAAAAAATGGGAATTAAAGACTTTCGTGCAAGTGATAGTTGGTTTGATAGGTTTAAAAAAAGGTACAGCATAAAATTCAAGAAGCTTAGTGGGGAAAGTGCGAGTGTATCGGCCGACGATTGTTATGAGTGGAAATACGAATTGGGAGAAATAAGTGATTCTTATGGGCCCAACATTATTTTTAATGCCAATGAGACGGGGTTATTTTATAAGTGTCTCCCCAACCGATCAATGTGTTTTAAGGAAGAAAAGTGTTNTATTTTTAATGCCAATGAGACGGGGTTATTTTATAAGTGTCTCCCCAACCGATCAATATGTTTTAAGGAAGAAAAGTATCATGCCGGAAAAAATAGTAAAGAACGTGTAACCATATTGTTGGCCGCCAACATGGATGGACCTGAGAAATTGAGACCGCTAATGATTGGCAAATCAGCGAAACCAAGATGTTTTAAAAACATAAAAACTTTTCTGATGACCTATCGCGCAAACAAAAAAGCGTGGATGACGGGCGAATTATTCAAGGAATGGATACGGTCAGTGAATGCTGATATGGAGAAAAGGTAGCGAAAAATTCTACTTTTCATTGATAATTGTACGGCCCACAACAATACCCCACCGCTCAGTCATGTTAATGTTGTGTTTTTGCCTGCCAACACTACTTCTAAGCTGCAGCCTCTAGACCAGGGCATAATTAAAACGTTCAAAACATTTTACCGCAAGGAAGTAGTGATGCAATTCCTTGACAACATCGAGGATGGGCAGGATCATAAAATCACCTATTTTCAGCCATGAACATTGCTCACAAGGCGTGGCAAAGTGTTAGCGAAAGAACAATAAAAACCTGTTTTCGTGCTTGTGGATTCACGAAATTGGGTGGAACTTACATCAGCAGTTACTGAACAAGACTTAGAATGCCCTCTGAATTGAAATCGTCTTCCTCAAAATGAAGAAAATTCTTTAACGTTTGAAGATTTCGTCTATTTTGACGATGGCCTAGCGGAAGCGGGGATTCTAACTGATGACGAAATTGTGGCTCCATATCAGGACATTGATGGTGAAGGTGTTGACGAAGATGATGTGCCGACAATTACACCTAAAGTGGCTAAACAATACATCAACAACGTGCGCCATTTCTTAGCGAAATCAGACGTTGGCGATAAAGTATTTTCTGCTTTGAACATGCTTGACAAAGCCAACGACAATACCCGTCTGAAAGGCTTGCACCAAAAGAAAATTACAGATTTTTTTAAACATAATTTTTTATGTGTTTTTATTGATGTAATTATTGATTTATGTATACATAATATGTAGCCATGCATTTATCATTACATATTAAAGCAATTTTGCATTACTCTCGTTATTACGTATTTTTTATTTTTTTGCTTCCGATTATTGGTAATCCCGCTAATTTGAATATCTCGATAATTCATATTTAACACTCAGTCCCTCGACAATATGAATTATCGGGATTCTACTGCATATGCAGTTAGTTCATTATATAAAAAAAAATTTTCCTTCTGCAGTTATTATTGGAGCCATTTGCCTATATGGCTTCCAAAGTAAACTTAAAAATATAAAAATGATATTTACTCCAAAACCAAACATAAACTACTGTGAAGTTAACCAACAACACTTTTCCATCCATTTCATAAATATTACATTAGGCACGTTTGTTTTTGTAAATCATTATGAAGAATTGGCGTTATAGATTGTTAACAAAAGTAAGGCATCGTATTTAAGAAAGAAATACGTTACTATCATAATTTTTTAAAATAACTGGACCCAGATGACATAAAAATAGTCCGTCACCTATGAACTTGCTTCTTCAAATAAATACTTACTTTAAATATCCTGGATCGTTCAGTTAATTGCATGCACTACGAACATACACATAATCGTAATATATCTGAAAAAGTTACTATTGTTGTTGTTGGACACAAAATTTTGCTAAGTGTAACTGTTCAAACGTCCTCAGAATAAAACAATGATTGTAACTTAAACCGTTATTGAATATTAAATTAAAGAAGCACTTTGGCTATGTTAACAATTTCTTTAAAAAAAACGGTTCTTTGTGATCACGCTTTTTACTAGTCACGTGGTGACGTCGAAATGAAGGTTTTAAAACATACAACCTAGTAAACACACATTCTACACAACAAGAAAGACAAAAGTATACATCGAAATCAATACGGCTAGCTTACCTTTCATTAAAGTGGCCTGCCAGTGTTTCCAGTCTCAATTTATCCAACAGAATAATGGTTTCTTCATCCGCCATTATGCTACCTAGAATACGTGGCACATTACCAAACGAGGACAGCGACGTCCTACCGAGCAAATTATAAACCATCTGGATGTGACACGCTGCTTGTAAGAGATTTGCATACGGATGGGTGGTAATAACAAACTGCAGTGCGTTTTAACTGGAATTCGGACTGTTTTACCCATCCATAATGTTGTTACGCCCTTATCAACATTTGATATTATATTAGGTATGATACCTACGGTTTTGCAGCAAGCCAGTATTTTGTTCAGGAAATAGTTATTTTTAAATATTACTAGAAATGTTATTCATCTCACCACTGTTATATATATCCTATTGCATTTTTTTTTTTTGCTGCGTCTCCTAATAATGTGTTACTGATTTCCGATCAACGTACTTTTAGGTGTAAAGTGCAGTGCGTCGCTACACTATTTATATATTTTTATAGCAACTAAACACATACTTTTTTCACATGTCCTGTCCAATTATATATATGACACACAATAAATACAAAACACAGCAGCACAGGATAGCACTTTAAACACAACAATACACTGTAATTCTAAGTTTCTTAAGACGTCACAAACTAAGAATAGACATGTCTAAATAAATAATACACAACTCTTCGTTATAACACTAGAGGCAAGTATGTACTNCTAAGTTTCTTAAGACGTCACAAACTAAGAATAGACATGTCTAAATAAATAATACACAACTCTTCGTTATAACACTAATACTGATAAGAGGCAAGTATGTACCGCCCATAATGGCAGAAACCTCCGATATGACTTCATGACTATAATGAACCAGTTATCACCCAACGTAACAACATTACGACCATACACAAAGATGCGGGGGACGTATTTTCTGTTGCATTATGGCGTACAAGGAATACAGATGGTACACACTGATTTCCTGGGCTACTGCTATGACGCCAGTTTAGCCACATACCTCAACCGTACACTACACACGTAAACTCACTGTAAGCACTGCGTTTCATACGTACTCATGGTGCTACGGCATGATCACGTAGGTGACACCTAGTGTACGGGTAGTACGGTAATACCATGTCGTGTAATGATGTTACCTCTATCACATATTTTGGGAGAACTTGTGTTATATACGTATTAAGGCTGTTGCANCCATGTCGTGTAATGATGTTACCTCTATCACATATTTTGGGAGAACTTGTGTTATATACGTATTAAGGCTGTTGCACACTGATATAAAGAGTAAACATGCTGCAGCATGGCGTTACTGATTCACCTTTACGACTGGGCTTTTTTCTCAGTGCGATTATGCCACATGGTCTTGACGTTTTACCATTGAAATCTTCCATTTATTTCGTGATTTGTGTTTACTATAAAAATAACTGTGGTGTATTAGAGCAACATCAATCATGTAGAAATGTATGTAGGACCTCTCTCCGCCATGTACTGCATTGAAGCAGGCAACTTCAAGTCTCAGGATCAAATTTATTTCACTTTAACAGCATGTTATCATGTCTGTTGCATCCAACCTGCTTCGAATATATTACGATGTCAATCCAATCTTAGTTTCTGTGCAGTTCATTTGAACCTACATATCTATTATCATATCTCTTATTGTACGCACCCGGTGATGGGCTTACGCAACAAATATTTAAATACTAACTTTCAATTTTAACACATAATTTCAGTAATTTCTTTTATCATGCTCACCAATACCAACGTGTAATTACAGTTATAAAAATACAAAAACTAAGGGTCTCAAATTATCTATATCAGGAAAGTATGTATGCTAGAGCGAGTTACAATAACACCGGCGAGAAATAAAACTTTTTTCATTGAAATCATACATATTTTTACATACTTAAGATTACAAACATAAAAAAAAGAATCCAGTTTTCATACCATTCATGTAGCGTATTTCTAGCAGTATGCTCACTTTTCATGCAATGAATATAATCTGTTTAAAAGCAGCTCAAGGCAGTCTACCGTAGCAAGCGTCCAACCAGAAACTTTATCCATATATGTATTACTCTTCATCGCGACAAAGACTTTTATTTCAAGGCCTCTGCAGCCTCTGGAATGCTCTCAACATTGTACAATTCCTCATTTGCAGTTTTGAATGCTCACTGTTTGATTTCTTTTTCCGAAGATTTAAGTTTTCATATGTACACTTCAGCCAAACATGATCTTTTATGGGACCTTCTTGAACTTCTGTTAATTCATTGATTATCTTTTGCTTAACGTGGTCCAGGTATATACATAATGTTTTTGAACCTGCGGATTTATTTTAAATTACATAACCATTTAAAACACTCTTAGATGCCGATTTTTTTTAGGTAGAATCCGTTTGCAGTAGTCTCACCAATGACTAGTAGAGCTCGATTCTCAGCTGCACGAACTCTACCTTTACACTTCTTGATATGTCTCTTCAACTTATCACCACGTTTGAACAGACGTTTGCACTTAACACATTGTTGTGCGTAACACTAGAAGGGCCCTTCAAATAAGTGGCTCTTTCATGCCTCCTTGCACCATGACTGTAGGAAAATATATTGTCACAGTAATGACAACGAAGACTTGGCGAAGTCATAGATGGCCACACGGTTGTAGGAGATTCATCCAAAGAAGTCGATGGTGCTGTCGGCGTCATGCCCGAATAAGTCGATAGCAGAACTGCCGTAGGTGATCGACACAATAATTTGTCTTTGCAATAATTTCTAATTGCTTTCACAAGCTTATACTATGTATCTTTCAGGTCAGTCTCTGTCAAACTAAGCCTTTAAATTGACACATTACCCAACGGCGTATTATATACATTTATGCAAGTCTTTTGGCGTCATGTTGACATTGAACCAATCATAACACACCAAAAGGACATTGTACGGACATAGCCCAGCCAGTCACCAATTTTCCACGTGATAGCAGCAGGCCAATCGCGTGTAGGCATTGAGACATCACATGCAGGGGTCAGTCTGATTATGTAATAGGAAATAAATTTGGAGGTATAAAAACATATGTTAATACCTCGACCACATTAATAAAAATATTATCAAATAACAGAAGAAGTTGAAGAAAGTTTCATTAAGTATAATGTTTGGCTGGAGTATACATATGAAAAGCTTCATTCTTTGGATGAATAAATCAGTCGCTGAGCATTCAAGACTGCTAATGACACATTGTACAATGTAGATAATATTCCTAAATGAAATGACTTGTCAAAATATAATATTTTGAAAGTTAGTACTTAAATATTTCTTGTGTATGCCCATCACTAGGTGCACACCATCAATGATGTGGTAATAAAGGTAAATGTTGCAATGAACTGCACATAAACTAAGAATGGATTGACATCGTAATATATTCCAAGCATGTTTGATGCAACAGACATGCAAACATGTAGATGGAGTAGTAGAAATTTGACGCTGAATCATGGAGGGAGGGGAGGGTGACGGTCGAGTCGGATATCGCCAGACCTGCTTCAGTGCAGTATACGGCGAAGAGAGGTCCTATATAAATTTCAACATGACTGGTGTTGCTCTAATACACCTCAGGTTATTTTTCTAGTAAACACAAATGACGAACTAAATGAAAGATTTCGATTTTTGAAGGTCAAGACCATATGGCATAATCAAAGATTGCAAAAGTAATGTAATCCAAGATGACGATTCGAGGTTACCGAGTAATCATCATGCTACTAAATTTAGGTGGAATAGCATAGCTTGAACAAAATCTAATATGATGGCCTTGTGACAAAATGAAGAAGGAATTGTAGGGAACAAAAGGAAGGTAACATAGCAAGAGTAGAATCCAAGGTGGCCTGCCGAGTATAGGCGAGATAGAACGACAGCTCGCCTGGTAGCTAAATTGAGTAATTAGCACTGCCTGGTGGGGAAATCCGCAATTAATACACAAGCGCCACCTAGGTGATGAAAATGTAAACAAATGACAAACCAAAAAACAATATGGCGTCAATGTCAAAGGTCAAGGTCACCTGGATCCAATATGGCGGTCGGGTTACGTCAACATGGTGACCGGTCGGCTGCAGCTCGTCTCCTGTCCACTCTATGTCCAATTATTCAAAATGTTAACTTTAAAAAAACGTATATATAATATAAATTGGATTTTTTAAGACATTTAAGAATGGTTTTTTTTAAATTATTATTGGGATTCAAGGTCATTCCAGGTCACAGGTGCAGAGTCAAGGTAGAAGTTAAAAGTCACATTGAATCAATATTGCGGCCAAGATGGTTGACAGAACCAGTATGGAGGATGGTCAGCTTCGACTCCGGAACCTGGACCCCGGCATAGTTTTTGCCTATAAAACAATATAGAGGATGTCAATGAATAAGTGTTACAAATTAACATGGATGGTAAATGAGATGAATATATGAGATGATGATATATGTAAATGAGATGAAAATAAAGGTGGTAAATCTCGCTCCCCCAACCTAACGCCTTTGGATTTCTACCTTTGTGGCCACGTAAAACACTGGTGTACGGCACTTCTGTGAATACTAAAGAATAACTTGAGGCCAGGTTCCGTGCAGCGTTCAAAAACCATCAAGAACATCACGGTAATCTTCAATGATGTGCTCCGCAACATGCTGCGGCGCTGTGGAGCATGCATCGAATGCGGAGGAAACAACACTGGGTAGCTGTTGTACTTTCTCTGTGTGTAATAAACCTGATTTACCCTACTGATTCACATGCACCTGACACCGTTTTTGCTTGGTGTAATTGCCATTTTGGGAATAAGGAGGCATTTCCGAACATGGGTACTTTAATGAAATGTGTCCCATTTTATCTCATAAACCCGTATTAATTTTTTTAACACTTATTAATTGACATTCTGTATAACCACTGTTCTGCCTTTTAAAAGAAGCGCCCCCTCCCCCGAATTGGATGGAAAGGGCCTCTTAGGATTTTGGAGGGCTTTTTTTTTTTGCACGTGGGGAGTTTTTACCT